>CM042010.1:145072375-145319875 GCA_023525715.1 Cichorium intybus
AAATAAAAGTATGTCATCTACATACAATACTAGGATTATGACAATGCTCCCACTAGCTTTCTTGTAAACACAGGAGTCATCCTCATTTTTGATGAATCCAAAACTCGTAATCTTTTCATCAAAACGGATGTTCCATGTTCGAGACGCTTGCTTTAATCCATAGATAGATCTTTTAAGCTTGCACACTTTGTTTGGATGCTTGGGATCGACAAAACCTTCAGGTTGATCCATATAGACATCTTCCAATAAGTATCCATTAAGGAAAGCGGTCTTGACATCCATTTTCCATATCTCATAATCATAGTACGCGGCTATGGCAAAAAGTATCCTAATCGACTTGATCATTGCCACTGGAGAAAAGGTCTCATCATAGTCAATACCATGAGTCTGTGAGTATCCTTTAGCGACAAGTCTAGCCTTAAAAGTGTGAACATTTCCATCCACGTCGATTTTCTTCTTGAAAACCCATTTGTTCCCAACAGTCTTACAATTGGTGGGAAGATTAACCAAGTTCCAAACTTGATTATCGTGCATGGATTGCATCTCAGTGTTCATGGCCTCAAGCCATTTATCAGATTCAGGATCTGATATTGCACTCTGATAGTTGACGGGTTCATCAGAATCTATCGTATAACATTCCTCTTCCATCAAAAGGTAACCATACCTTTCTGGTTCAATTCGAACCCTACCAGATTTGCGAACACCTTGTGTTACAATTTGTTCCTGATCAACCGTTTGTTCAGGTTCAACAATTTCTTGTTGAATGCTAGATTCAACTTCTTGTGTATCAGGTTGTGGTTCCTGAAGTTCCTCAAGTTCCACAAACCTCCCACTAGCCTCTTCCGTCAGAAACTTGTTTTCTAGAAATTCAGCTTTTCGAGAAATAAATATCTTATTCTCGATGGGATTGTAGAAATAGTATCCAAGACAATCTTTCGGATACCCTACAAAGATACATTTAGTTGAATGGGGTTCTAATTTGTTTGAAGCTTCTTGTCTAACATAAGCTTCACAACCCCATACCTTGAGATAGGATAAAGATGGAACCCTTCCATGCCATATCTCATAAGGCGTTTTATCTACCTTTTTAGTAGGTGCCATATTTAGGAGACGAGCAGCTGTTTGTAAAGCATAACCCCAAAATGATAAAGGTAGAGTACTTCTACTCATCATGGATCGAACCATATCCAATAGTGTTCGGTTCCGCCTCTCAGACACACCATTATGTTGTGGTGTTCCAGGTGGAGTAAGTTGTGAAACAATTCCACAAGACTTAAGATGATCCATAAAGTTTGTACTTAAGTACTCACCTCCTCTATCAGAACGAAGAACTTTAATTGTTTTGTTGAGTTGATTTTCCACTTCACTTTGAAACGTTTTGAACATTTCAAACGCCTCATGTTTATGTTTAATCAAATAAACATATCCAAAACGACTAAAGTCGTCAGTAAAGGTGATGAAATATCTTTCACCATATCTAGTCATTGGCTTGAAAGGACCACATACATCCGTATGTATGATTCCTAACAAGTCCTTTGCTCTCTCATTGGTTCCGGAGAAAGGAGCTTTAGTCATCTTGCCATGTAAACAAGATTCACATATATCAAATGAGTCATTCTCATTTGCCTTCAAAAGTCTACTCTTTTGAAGTTGGGATATGCGATTCTTGTTTATATGCCCAAGGTGACAATGCCATAGATAGGTTTGACTCAAATCAAATTTGGGTTTCTTGGTGAAAGTATGGTATAAAGAGCCATTGTTAGTCTTTTCATCAAGGTTTACTTCATAAATTCCATTTAAAGGCCTAGCCTCAAAATAGAATACATTATTTTTGTAAACACAAATATCATCATTATTAAAGGAAAGATCAAATCCACATTGTCTTAATTTAGCAACCGAAATAATATTCCTAGTCAAGCTAGGAACATAATAAACATTCAACAATGTCACACACAAGCCATTAGGTAGTAATAAATTAAAACTTCCAATTGAATCCACCGCAACCCTTGCATTGTTTCCAACCCGAAGTACTACCTCATTTGCCTTCAGTTGCCTACTCCTTTTGAACCCCTGCAACATATTACATATGTGAGTTCCACAACCAGTATCAAATACCCATGTGTTAGGAGATAAATTATAAAGTTCTAGGTCTATCACATAGATACCTGAAGTGCCTTCACCGGCCTTCTTCTTCTTCAACTCCACAAGATACGTAGGGCAATTTCTCTTCCAATGCCCAGCTTTGCCACATTCAAAGCATGTGTCTTCTTTGGCAACCTTTGCCTTCTTCTTGGGCGGATGGGAAGCTTGGACAACTTTCTTGCGCTTACCTTTGAAAGCTTTTGCTTTCCCCTTGCCCTTGGAGTTGGTGGGGTGTTCTGGTCTAGTTCTCTTTGTGCCACCTTCCTTGATCATGAGAACTTGAGTGGTTTTCTTAGGCAGATTCTTTTCCGCGGTAATTAGCATCCCATGTAATTCCGGGATAGTCTTGTTTAAACCATTCATGTTAAAATTCATGACAAAAGGATCAAAGGACTTTGTCAAGGAGTTAAGGATCATATCCGTTGCTAGCTCTTCGGGCATCACAACTCCAAGACGTGCCAAATGATCAATGTGACTCTTCATTTTGAGCACATAAGAGCTTACCGACTGCCCATCCTCCATCTTGCAAGCATGGAAAGCCCGAACAGTTTCGAACCTTTCCGTTCTTGCAAGTTGTTGGAACATTTCCTTTAGTTGATGAATCATGTCATAGGCTGAATGATTCTCCAAATCCTTCTGAAGGTCAGGAATCATGGTTGCCAACATGAGGCATGATGCATCGATGGAATCATCCATCTTTTTAAGCCATGCATCGTGTGCAGGCTTAGGAATGGCAGGGGGCTTTTCTGGAAGTGGTTCATTGAGAACATATTCTTTCTTTTCTTGTTTGAGAACAATTCTCACACTACGGTGCCAATCCAAGAAGTTGGTATGGTTAAGTTTTTCTCTTTCAAGGAGAGACCGTAGTGAGGTTTTGTTAGGAGCCGAGTGTGTGTTGTTTGGTGCCATCTACAAAATTTTAACAAGGTTCTATTTAGTAAATTATGATATTAAGTCCTTAATAATTAATACCCTTTCTTGTTTCATAAACTTTAATTAATTAAGGTCTAGAATCCAAGTTGCATCACGAATAAGTGGTTAGGTATCCTTTATCCCGCCTATTCGAATCAACAAGGTAGGTAACGGTTTACCAAATTATATCCAAATATAATTTCTAGATTTATGGGATCCTATTATAACATTTATAAGTTTGGCATGTTTGATCCCATCTATGCCTTGGATTTCTAATGCTTAGGTGACCTTTATCACAAGAGATTTCCAAACGAATCATCCTACTTAAACGGACGTGTAGTTTTGTCAACTATTGATGGTTAGGTGTCCTTTATCTCATCAATATTGCAAAACTACTTCTTGTATCACAAGAAGACTCCAAGTGGTTAGGTATCCTTTATCCCACAAGGAAATACAAGTGATACATGAGTGTCTTTAAGAAGGACGGCATAGATTCGTATTTCATAAGGGATTTGAATGTTTTACAATTCTAATTTTGAAAAACATATGGTATCATGTAGATTGCATGCATCCAATGAACATGGTACCATTAAATCTTATTTTGTTAATTGGTTCCTAAATCATAAAATCTCCATTTTATTGATTCTTTGTTTGTGGTCAAGATTACAATTAATATCCAATATTAAGTTTGAGTTTGATCACATATATTAGAACCAATTTATAATCCTAAATAATTACCATTATTACTTAGGGTTGGAGTTTGTAAGAGTTCATAAAATCTCCATTTTATTACTTGTTTCAATCATTTTCAAAACTTGACTTAATAGGTTTTATAACAAAACCCATTTTAATAAAACCAATTTTATCACATCTTATGTTTTAAATGTCAACTTTTGAAAATACAAACTCCTTGATGATTATGTTTAATTATCTAGGTTGTCTAGCATGCAAAATCTTATTTTCATCCACAACATAACATAATAAAACATTCAAACATCACAAGCATGAATGGGTGCATAAACACAAGCCAACTAGTTTGATATTTCATGTGAGCCACACATGAAATATCAAGTCCAAACCTAGGGACAAAAAGGGTGACAAAAACTCAACCAAATGATATCCGATTTGGCTACAATTTTGCCAAGCTTCTTATATCACCAAATGACACTTGAACCACCATTTCTTAACATCATAGAGTGAGATGTGAATTTTCTTCTGCCACTTCAAAACTTGCGAAAATCAGGGGCAGCAGGAAGAAAAAAATGTGGTTTTTGTTGCATTTTTCAATTCATTCTTGGCCATATTGATGCTAATACTTGTTGAAACTTAATGTATATACTAGATATTAAAGTTACCAACAAGTATATCACCAAATGACCAAGATATGAATTTATAAAACACTTCCAAAACATTTTTGAAATCTGGACAGCAGCTCTTCAGAAAGTGCTGCTGTTGGGTGCAATCTTTTCTTACTTCCTTCTCTTGTTACATTTTGTGAATGAAATAAAATACAACTATTCTAACAATTACAAAATGAATAAAAGAAGTAAATAACTAATTATTATTACAAACCATTTGAATAAAAGAATAGATTACAACCAAATCGAATACAAACACAAAACATGCATCATATGGTCCTTGGTTTGTTTATGCACCATTTTATCACATAAAATCATAAGAAAATCAACACTTTGTTTTTCTAAGGCAACATCTATGTAACCAAATGCATGCATACATAAAATATAGTTGGTTACATAAAATCATAGATTATATATTTGCATGTTGCCAAAGAAGCCATGCATGAAACTTTCATTCAAGAAGATGAACATTCATGGCTTCCAAAAACCAAGTTTATCCAAATAAACTTATTATCTAAACATGCAATATAGCCATGGCTCTGATACCAATTGTTGGAAATCATGGTTCATTTAATTAGTTTCAAAACATGAGTTTGCAACGGAAGCATAAAATCATGAACACAAATTCCATTTTCAAGAGGATCATGCTACATGCATGTAGAGATAAGATGAAGAACAAACATAGTTTAAGTTCAAGATCATAACCTTTGTTCTTGGGTTTGGTTTGGATGATTTTGATAGCTAGGAATCAAATTAGAATCCCTCTATAGTTGATCCACCACAAGCTTGAACACCCTTGAATGCTAGTTCCACAACTTGCAAGATATGACTCCTTTTCTTATGAAACCAAAAACCAATTTTTTCTAAGAACTTAAGGAGAGTTTTTGGCTGATTTCTTGAAGCAAGAATGATGTACACATGCCCTCAAATTCGTCCAACATATATCCCACCAAGGCAAAAGAAAAGCACATGCAACTAGCTTAAAAGAAAGATCCATTTGATTTCTATAATCAAAAGCTAGAAGACACAATGCATCTTCCTTTTCTTTTAAGTTCTTAATGCATTCTTTTCCTTCCAATATGGCTGATTTTATGATGACAAATGAAGTGCTAGTGGGTTGTTATTATTTATAAAACTTAGATAATAAAAGCTTATAAATAATACATCTTCTTATTTCTTAAATAGGATAACATTTAACCCATAATCATATACATAAATAAACCATCTAAATATACAATCTTAATTGTATAATTATATATATACATATATATATATATATATATATATATATATATATATATATATATATATATATATATATATATATATATATATATATATATATATATATATAACAATATATATATATATATATATATATATATATATTATTTAATTTACCAATTAAATTAAATAAAAGGCTTACTTATAAATCAATTAAATCGTTTAACAATTTAAACAATTTAATTGTTACACTTAATTAATTCATCACATATGAATTATTAATCAACCTTTAATTTTTGTAGTTATTATTATTTACCTCAAATAATAATAACCTACAAGATTAAATTGCAAGTTTAGTATCATTTGATGTTAAATCAAATTTAACGTTCTAAATGATCAATTGGTGTCAAACTTGTTGTTGGTGTGACCTTATAGGATCATGTATTATTAGTAATATCATTTTATGATCATCCTTGGGCATATAGAACTAACACAAAGTTCAAGAAATGGAACTCCAGGGGCTAAATTGTAAATTATGGAAGTATAAATAGTGGAATAGTTCTCCCACATGTGCAGAAGGTTGGAGAATCATCGGGAGAGGGTTTTCCATGGGTGATTTCTGCAGAACTTGGAGATTCCTTGAAGATTGAAGCTAGAACTTCGATATTTGGCTTTGAATTGAAGATTTGGAAGCATTGGAGGTTAGTAATTCAAGTTCTAACCTAGTTTTCTTGGTGGGTTTTGTGGATAAACTGAAATCTGTAATTTCAGTGTAATCCATGAAGTTTGTATATGATTTCTGGGTTCAAACATGTTCATATGATAAGAACATCCCATTGAAACAATTAGTTTTGATGAATTTGAAGTTTTGGGGTTTTTGGAACTAAGAACCCTAATTCTTCCTTTTGATTGATTGAGTTTGTTTCATTGGATTAAAACCTTGTATTATTGGAGGGTTTTAGTCTGTAAATAAACCCCATATGATTAAGAACTGGATTAAGAACTTAATATGCAAAAACAGGGTGCTACAGTGAAAAATCGGGACTGAATCTGGACTGCCCAGCAAGAGCACGGGTCGTGCTCTATTTGCACGAGTCGTGCTCCTCTTTTTATGAAGGTTTTATGCCCTACAGACCTTGCACGAGTCGTGCTCCCTAAGGCAACAATATGCACGAGTCGTGCTTGCCTGGCAGGGGACTCAAAAACGTGAATTTTCGCTAGGCATGTCCGATTTACCTCAAACTTGAACCATAAGTCCATGATGGTATGAAAAGTCCTAGAAAAATATTAAATGGAGTTTTCGACTCCTCGGGGGCACTGTAGATCGATACGAATGCCTCGGGAATGTGTATAATGCATGAAAAGATGATAAATGGAAAGTTTATCATCTAGACATTGTTTGTAATGTTATAATATTGAACTCTTATGTAATAGAGTCAATTGAAATGGTTATTAACCTATTATCATTTGATATGTAATGAATAAATAGGTATGGGACAAATGGTTGTGGTGCATGCAAAGGCAAGAAACAACCGGGATTTAAATGCAGTTAGTATCCAGGTGAGTAATCTCACTTATATCACATATGATATGTGTTGATTGAACTGTTGCAGATTGATACAGATTCGGGGGACGAAATTTGACAGTTTGTCGATGCAATAAAAAGACAATACCAGATAAGCCGTGAGTCTGCGATAGACAAGAACGGAGCTGTGAGTCAATAAAAAGACAATACCGGATAAGCCGTGAGTCAATGAAATGACAAGAACGGAGCCGTGAGTCTAGGCAAAAGCGGGGTAACCCGTGAGCCATAAATGATTATGAAATGAAATGTTACTAAATGGTGCGGCCTATATGGCTATGATATTGGATTCTATATCCAACTGGTGCGGCCTATATGGCTATGATATTGGATACTATATCCAACTGGTGCGGCCTATATGGCTATGATATTGGATGCTATATCCAATTGGTGCGGCCTTTACGGCTATGATATTGTTACAGGAACATGGTGCGGCCTTATGGCTATGATATCGGGTTATTGAAACCAATTGGTGCGGCCTGAGGGCTATGATTTATATATTGAAAATGTTTTGGTGCAGCTTATATAACTATGACACAGGGTGCGGCTTAAATAGCCATGATATACGGTGCGGTCCATTGTGACTAAGAAACATGAGACATAAATGGCTAGACATGATTATATGTGCAAATAACTGAAGTGGCTTGATAATTGCAGGTTATTATGATTCAGCCTGTAAGGCTACAAATTAGGATGTAAAATCCTAAGAGATATGTGGTCAGCCAGTAAGGCTAGGGTTTGGATTCGATATCCAGACAGATATATGAATGTATTTTTATACATGTTATTTGCAGATACGATTACTCACTGAGCTTTATAGCTCACGTTATTTGTTAAATGTCCTTGCAGGTTAGCATGATCCTGATAAGGGAATAGGCAGAGTCCGTGACTAAAGAAGTGGGACTTTTAGATGATGTCAGTAGCAGCCCGGCTTCAAAGGAGATTACGGTATTTTATACTCTCCTTGATACACTTGTACCCGTTTTTAATAAAATATACCCCTTTCGTTATGGTTTTATGTATTAAAACCGTTGTTTTAAATGAAAAAAATTTTCAGGGGTGTTTTGTTTTAAAAGTCGGGTGTTACACTTAATCTATTAATTTGTCCATTCTAAATGCATAAAAAATAGCAACATACATGATACATCTGTCAATATGTTTATCATAACATCTTGCTTTTATTTCTTTCCATTACAACATTCTACTTTCAACTTTTTTCTTAATTAAGACATTGTACATTGAAAAATCTACCTACTTATAACATTGTACTTTCAGTTTCTCCTTATTGGAACAATATACTTTGATAAACTATCTAATCATAACAATGAATATTACCATGTATTTTAATGACATTATTTTTAAAACCAGAATATTATAATGTGATGAAATGAAACTAAGATGCTATAATAAACAAACAAGTAAATATAGTGTCAAAAGCTAGAAATTGCAAGTACTTTCTATTTCTTTATTAAAAATATACTTCTTTCATTCATTTCTATTATAACATTGTTTGCTATAATGACTTGAGAGGATAACTTACTTTTCAAAATGTTCACATTTAGGTAACAAAGTTTTTTTGTTCACTTTTACCCATTTAACTTGTTATACATGTTCAAAAAAGTATAATATGACTGGGATAACCCCCACCAGCCGGTCATATTACCTCTTTTTTAAACAGGTATAACAAGTTAAATGGGTAAATGTGAACAAAAAAATATTGTTACCTAAATATGAACATTTTGAAAAGTAAGTTATACTATAAAGTCATTAATCCTTGAAATAATGGATCCATATTGAAGGATTTGTGAGCTAGGATACATATTCATTTAACATTTAATAGTATATATTCAGAACCATCCCTTAATTATCTCGATAAGGCTAAAGGGTATAAATATCTTACGTAGGATGTCATTAGCAAGGTTTTTGTATACTTTTAGGAAGGGGTGGATGTCATTCTATATCATTTGATTTTCTTAAGGTTAAAAACTCCTCTAACTAATTTATCATTTTGCTCACAATATTTATTAACTTTATCTACACATGATTGAGAGCATGATGTTTCACTAACCTCTTTGGTGTTAGGAGTGGTGGAGACCATGAAAGCGAACTGCAGATCCATCATGTTTTCCTCAGCCATGTTTGCTTCCTCACCATATTGGATCTGTGCTAGATTAGCTCTTCCATCATCAGTAAGATGTAGTGCCTGCATCTGATCTTCCCAAGAGAATTACTGAGCTACCATAGCTCTCTCACCGTTTTGGGGAGCTTCTGTGTTGTTTCTAGTTGGCACCAAGGTCCTCTCAGCATTGTTTTCCACCTTTGGCTTGGTGCACTCATGAGAAAAGTGACCTGTCTCGTGAAAGTTGTGACAAACCCACCTTCTTATCCACATTCACTCCCCAGTTGTTTGTCCCAGTTCGTTGAGTAAACTTCTTTGCCCTGAACATCGCCATTGCGATTTGCCATTAGATGTCCATTTCTTCAACATCCTTTGGATGAATTTGATCAAGTTCTCCAATCATAACTGGAGGAACTAATTCACTAGCCACAAAAGCATTATAACAATTCATGACACCAACCATTAGAGCCATGTTCTCTTCAGCTCCTTTAGCAACAACTGGAGTCTGCGAGTTAGATTTTGTGGTGGAACTTAATCCAGAGGAACTTGGAGATGCCATCGGTAGACCGGATGATGATGGAGCATGATGTGATGGGAGAGCAGAGAACGCACTATTGGTGGATGCTCCTAAGTTGGCAGTTGAGTAAGAATTGACATGGTTGATTTCACGTTTCTTGTCATCCATGTCATAGGCCTTGATGACGGCCATCACTTCAGCCAGAGAAAGCTTGCTCAGGTCCTTGGTCTCTTTGATCACTGAAACATTCATATCCCAGTTCCTAGGAAGAGAGTTCAGTAGCTTCTTTTTTATCTCAGAACGAGATAACACGATTCCAGCGGTACTTATATCAGTGTTGAGTGTAATGAATTGTTGTAATTGAACCTCAAGAGTCTCCCCGAGGACGTGATTGAACATGTTAAATTTTTGTCGAAGTAAATCCTGCCTGCTCTGTTTCATGTCCTCATTTCCTTCATAAACTTCAACCAAAGCTTCCCACAAAGCCTTTGCAGATTTGTATTCTCTGAAGCCTTGAGCGATGTCTGGAAACAAAGCCATAGTGAGAGTAGCAAGAGCTTTCTCATCTTCCTCTACCTTGTCAAAATCTTCATCGGTATATTCTTCTATTGGCTTGCCGACCATAGTCTTTGCTTCATCATTTTATGAGAGTAGAAAGAGCTTTCTCATCTTCCTCTACCTCTTAAAATGCTTCTCCACACCTTGATATCCATCATTTTCACATATTTCTCAAAACGAAACTTCCACTCAGGGAAGCCGTCAACAGATAACAAACGGGGAATTCGAGTGGTTGTTCCCATGATGGAGTCCAAAACAGGATGCATTGTTGTGATTTGGATATTGTAGGAGTCAATAAAAAAACTGACGTGACAATAGAGGCAACCGAAAACTGTGAAAGTCAGCGCCTTTGACCGAAAACAGCAAAGTTGACCGTAAAAAGTCTGTTTGATCGAAAACTTTGACCGAAAAACCCTTGATCGAAAATGATGTTTGACCTAATTGTTGACCGAAAGCTAGAATGCACCGGGAACCTTGATGACACGCCGCCGAAATTGTTGTTGTACCGCCGAGAACACCCAAAACCTAGTCGAGAACCCTTGACTTGCCACCGATCCTAGATCAAGCCAAAAACAAGGATTTTGATCGAAATTCAAATCCCAAGGATCGATACAGTCGAAATTTCACCAAAAACACCAAATTTCACGAAGAACACAACCAGTGATCTTCACCCAACTAAACCAAAAACGCACCAAAACCTTAAAAATCGATGAAATTCCTTGTAACACCCCAATTTCACACAAAAAAATTTTTCCTTTACCAAGACTCTATAATACAAGATATTTAGTTATACACACGGGGCATTACTATTCCGTATCATTACCACAATTTAAACATTACATACTTTACACAACGAAAGCTACCGTCCGACACTCGACTCTTCTAATTCCTTGTTTGATCACCTGAGTACATAGCATTTTAAAAAAAACATATGTAAGACATAATGTCTCGTGAGCAATATGGGTTTAGACCCAAAATAGTTTTCCATATTTCAAACATTCCAAAATTTCATATTATTTAATTTCCTATGAGCGCACTCATAGGTATTCCTTTTCATTTGTGAGCACATTCCTATGAGCGCACCCGTAGGCTTTATACGAGACGCACCCGTATAACTCCTCCCTCGACAGCATGAAACGAATTCATCCATTAAGGTACCAATTAGACAACTACTTCGCGACGGGAGGTACCAACCCAGTAGTGTCTTTTGACCACCCCTACCGCAGCAGGCCGTGATCTTTATCCAGATACATCTCAACTCATCAACATGGCTCAATCACTTTATTAATTCCCTGTATTTCTCGTGTACCATTTTGTATACATTATACTTACTATTTCATAGTATCATTTCCAATTTCACAAAACCATTTCCAGTTCCATAAAACCATTTTCATTTTCATTAAACCATTTCAATTTCCATAAAAACATTTTGACTCCCAAAACATTGTATATAAAATTCATTTCTTTGTATAAAACCCATTTTGCTATATACTCAAAAATCCACACATTACTCACCTTGGCTAGTTAGAGAAGTATAACTATAATTACACCCTTCCTTGTCCCTTCCATTCATTGCCCTTTTACTTCTTAAGTACCTAAGAAGTTTATTCACACTTTATTAATAACATGTTATACTTTAACAACATGTAAGGACTACTTTGTTATGTTCCACTAGGCTCATATCACAATATTTTTGTGATATTCATTCCTTAACACACCTTTTTACTTATTCTTATTTTCTTTTAAATGACATTTTATTGACCATTATACCCTTAGAAAGTCACATACACAATTTAGACTCATTTTTCATGTTTTCATGCTCTATAACACCTATGGGATCAATTGGAGACCAAGGCTACATGTCTAGGGCAAAATAGACTCTTTACCACCTTCCAGTAGGTTACACGGTCGTGTAATTCTGCTCATAAAAGTTACACGGCCGTGTAACTCCCAGATCCTTCAAAAACTTGAATTTCTCACTAAAAATCATGTATCGGGCTCGTTTTAACTCCAAACTTCACCAAATTTTGACCATAGGTTCTATTGACCCTTTATTATGTTAAGAACATGTTTTCACTTCTATTAAGCCTTATTTAGGTCATGACTTAATGATTAAGACCATAGGATGTCACAAGAGCTCTAAGGAAGCTCATATGCACATCAACTCAAATTTTAAAATCTAGTTTTGTCCATTTTCTACCTATATACTTATATAACCAATGTATGATTTAATTCAAGGTTTTTACAACCCATAACATACCTTGTTAATTACAAATTCATGATTTTCATTAACCATTTCCATGAGTTTCATTCATGGAATCACCAATTCCATTCCACCCATCAAATTTTAGTTTTTATTCAAACTTCCATTTTATTAATTGAAATTCTTAGGAAACCACTTCCAATGGTTTCTTCATACATAAACATCATTTATGACTCATTCTAACCAATTATTTATGTCAAATTAACACTTTAATCATAAACTCAAATTTCTAGGGTTCAATTACACAAGAAATCACCAAACTTGATTTTAAGTTATCCATATGTTGGATAATGATCAAGATGTGATTAGAAACATAAACCAACTACTTTTACTTGTTTTTAAACCATGGAATCACTTATTCCAAGTTTTTCCAAAGATTTTCCATTTTTAACATTTTTTACCCAAAATCTGAAATTACTCTAATTTAACAACTAAGAGTGATTTATTACTTCTATTAAGACATATTAAACTCATTAAGAACCACTGAAACCAACTTGTTCTTACAAACCCGTTGGTTAGGGTTCTTGAGCTCAAATTCTCATTTCTTGATTTTTAACACTTTCAATAGATGAATTATGTTTAGATATTGATTTAGACACCAATTAAGGCTAGGAATAATAGGATAATCCTCCTCTAGCCACTGAAATCACGAAGCTAGAGTACTCACTCATGGGAAATGGGTTAATCAACCCTAAAAACAAGATTACTAACCTTATATGGCTTGGAATTCTTCAATTCCAAGTTAATTTCTTCCAATTCTTCAAAACCCTCAAGACCCGATCATCCTAGCTCCCTCTGGCACTCTCTAGAAGTCTCTCCCGTGTTCTATGAACTGGGAGAAGATTTTTCTCCTTTTTATACCTAGCCATTTTACATTTTGGTCCCTCAAGTTCTATTTTTCCCAAAATGGCACAAGAACTTCATTTGATAACATTATAAGTTTATTTTCTTTCATTCTTACCCCATAATTATATTTTCTTTACATAAAAGTCATTTGTGTGCCAAATGACCATTTTTTCCTTTTTGGCAATTTTACTATTACGCCCTCGTTCAAACCCAACTTTTCATATGTTCATTTTATGACTTTTACCAAAATTTTCAGGTTCTTACATTCCTTCGAAAAATGATTGATACCACACCTTGCTTAATTCGAAACAAAGGCTCTGATACCAATTGTAAGTCCCAAATCTTGCGGATCTAAACGGTATCAATCTAATTACGAGACTAATGCGGAATCTTAATCAAGTAACGAAAATGAAACAATAAGAATTATAAACACAATTAATCTTACACTCAATTGATTAATCAAATATGCTAGTACATAAGACTCTTGAATCGGTTTCTCTCTGTCTCTTCACTCATGTAATGATCGACCAACCCTAAATCACGGCTAACAAATACATTATATATTAAACCTAATACATAAGCCCATCTAAACATTAAGTCCACCGAAATCTAGAGCCCACCGAAATCACTTGGTGATTTTGGTCCAAGTCCACCGAGAACCCATGGTTTTCGGTCCAGGATCGTAAACTGTTCTTTGTCTTCTTAAACCAAAAATAAGCCTTTTAAATCAAAATCATAAACCACAAATTATGTCCCAACAATATTAATCACTATTGGTGATACCCCAAGTCTAGACTAAGATGGAAAGAACAAAATCAGTCCACCCTAGCATCTGATGCTTTTAGGACATCTACTTCGTGATGGAGTTGGTACCACCCCAGTAGATTCCTCTAGGTTCCGTTACGGAACATCATAGCCCGAGCACAAAGAACTATTTTCTTTGTTCATACAGCTTTACATTTCTTTGGTTGCATTAAACACTAGTCATTCATACACATAGCATTGCTTATCATTAAAACATTCATTCATAACTACATTAAGGCTAGATGCCAAAAGTTTCTTTCATAAACATTCGTAAGGCTAAATACCAAAACTTTATTTTATAAACATTCGTAAGGCTAAATGCCAAAACTGTATTTCATAACTTTCATAGTCTAAACGCCAAAACATTCTTTCATAACTTTCATAGGTTAAACGCCAAAACATACTTTCAAATCATTATGGCTTGACGCCAAAACATACTTTCAAATCATTACGGCTTGATGCCAAAACATACTTTTCAAACATAGTAGACTTAATGCCAAAAACATAATTTCATAACATTTATTTCGTAAAGCATAATAACGCTTGCTATTTCATAAAGCATAATAACGTTATTTCATAAAGCATAATAACTCTTGTTATTTCATATTTTCAAAACATAGCATAAGACTTTCATAATCATGTCATAGGTAGATAATCTTGCATTTCATATTATATTGGAAAGCTACGTAAAGATTTATAAATAATCTGTCATGTACCCCATAGTGGAAAAATGCCACATATACTCACCTTAGTATCTAGGTACGTCTAGCTACACTAATCCAGTTTCTATAGCTATTCGTTGTTGCCAAGCATCCTTCAATCTCTATCAATCTAATAGAATATTACAACTTATTAGACAACTAAACATATATTAATTGTCTAATCATTCTTGAACTATTTCTAGTCATGATCTAGTTCCATTCCAATGTCCAAATATGACTCTTAAGGTATAATAACCATTTTGAACGATTTTACCCTTTGTCCCATTTTGACTAAAAATGGTATTTTCGGGTTCTACAATGCTATTTTAGCAACACTATAATATTTACACCTCTATAAGTCCACTTCAATGGTTACATGTCGAACATCTTTCGTTTTACCCATCTATGTCATCTAGACAAACTTCAATGAATAAAGTTTTTAAATATAGAAATCATTATAAAACATATTATTTTACGGTCACTTGACACTAACATGTACCCAACATTTCATAAGTGTCGTCCCATTTTAACATTTTACCTTTAAAGCATCTTGAATAATATAATATGACTTATATACGGTCAAATAAGTTCTAACGATACTATTACATTTCAAACAAATAACATTAGCTTGTCTTCCACAAATTTCATACTATTTTTTAGCATACTTAAATGTGTCCCCATTAAACATTGGAATACCTAATTCCATTCCTTTGTTCTTATTTCCACATTTCAATTATAGAGCTAGCCAATTTAAATACCATCTTTCTCACAAATTAATGTAAAATTCCAAAGTTCCACTATTATAAAAGTCAAATCCGACAAATTCTCAAATTATCACCAATGTGTTCTAGATTCTTATAAAAAATCAACGTTGTCAAAAACTAGATCACCAAATTTTTCATTCTTTTATCCCATATTAGTTTCTAGTTCAACAACGATCATAATTTGTTAGCTTCTAAATAGCTTTCAACATACACTTCCAAATTTCAAGGTTTATTTCACCATGCATCCAAGAATTTACACCCTCATCAAAACATGCATTCAAGAAAACCCATCACCAAGCATTAACACTTGCAACTCATAACCATTTCCGGTTCCATGGTGAGGTATGATTCGAAAAACAACCCCAATAAAACATGTAAACCAAGCATTCAAGCTCAATATATCTAAGGTTTCAAAAATTGAACTTTTACCTTTAATCTTTCTGTCCAAAAATCTGAAGTCATAGGTTATCTTGCCCCCTTTCATGAATTCCTGATTTAATCCATGTTTAAAATTGCATATTAACCCAATATCCGACATGCATTGAAGGATTTTGAACTTAAGAAACTAGGGTTCACAAAAACAAGGCTTTATCTTTCAAAAATCTGTCCAAAGTGTGAAATCGGAACATTCTAAGTAAAGATAAGCTTAAAATCGGACTAGAGCATCTTTCCCGATCACCGCCGCCTGACCACCGCGGATTCCGGCGGCTGTAGACACCGTCGGGCTCTCCCACAGTAGAAGATCACTACTGTTGCTTTATTTCTGCTCTGAAACTCTCTATCTAACCGTCATCGTGAACCATAAGGCCACCGACGTCCTCCTCTTATCTCGCCGTCGGCCACTACGTCTCCGGTGGCTTGCACCGCCGCTGCTGCTTCTGAATCTGCTTCCATGTTCGGCTGTTAATCCTCGACCTCCCTCTGTCCCGGCTCTGTTTTTTCTCGCTTCTAGAATCTGCATCAAAGAGGCCAATCAGGTCCCGATCTCAGCTACTTCTCAAGCGTGATTTCATTTTTCTTTCTTGACTCCCAATTTGGATTTTCAGATCCATGGTTGCGTAATTGTGTATTATCGATTTTTGGGGAGGCGAAAAGGAATACGCACACAACATCAGTCTTCAGGCAAAACCGTGTTCTGATTTTAAAGTTAGGCTAGACTGGCAAATTACAAAAATACCGCTCCTTTAAATGCCTTTGAACATTTTTCAGCATTACCATTATGGTTTTCTTGAACTTTACGTGGTCATTATTCTTCGGGAAATTGACATATTGGCCCAAACAAGTATACCAAAATGTTTTAAAAGGTCCTGTAACTTATTTTTGGTAGTTTGAAGCCACTAAACACCAATATTACAGGTTAAAAAACCCTTTCGTTGGTGATGATACGACTTAGCCGGTTATATTGGGAATTTTGAATTAAAAAAAAAGCTAGATAATGCCACGTAAGCAACCAAGTGGACACGGTGTAACACGTAAGCAGCATGACGTCAGTGGAACACTCTTAAAAGAGTTGTTGGGTGTAATAAGCTCACAGACAAAAGTTGGAAGGGTAATCGAGGTTACGAAGCTGTCGACGAACCAACGAGAAATTCGAATTCGACAAAAAATGGCGGGCTTCAACAACTACTACCTGCATCTAGTGGAGAACAACCTTCCATTGTCTGAGTGTCAATGTCGGCTTACGTCGATCTTACGGACTTCCACAACCCCTGAAAACCCTAGAAGGAGGTTTTTAAACTGTCGGTATTCGATGGTAAGAACTCTTGATTGAACTTTTTATGTAAAAATGGTGATGATCGGAAGGAGGGGGTAGTACATTAAACGTTTTGCTTGGATTTCTCCGTAAAAGAAAACCCTAATTTACTGTGAATTTATTTTTTGAATGCAGACATCAAGAGACTGTCGTTGGTTTCGTTGGGTGGATGATGAACTGACCCGTCATTATAGGGGTGAGATGAGGAACATTCAGAACGATGTGGTGAGGTTGAGACGCAACCCTGAAGTTGCGATGCTGAAAAATGAACTCAAGGAACAAAAGGAAAAACACGAAGCGGATATGGATGCAGCAGTGATTAGGATTGTAGCTTTGGAAGAAGAACTTCGAAAAGAAAAAAGAAATGCAGGTCAACAGAAGCTGATTTTGATGATTGTCGTTTGTTTGCTTGTTGGGATCTGCTTGTGTAGGTGGTTAGGGTAGTTTGCTTACAGAAAGGGTGGGTTTTTGGGGATTTTGGGGGGTTTTTGGGGATGTTTATGTGCAGAAAGGGTAGCTTTTGGGATGTGTATGGGTAATTTGGTTTTTGGGATACACAAAGGTTGTGGATGTGGTTGGGTATATGAATGGAAGGTTGGTAATTCGTAGGGATAAAGTTAGGATAGTGTACAATCCTATGTATGTAAGCAGCATTTTGTAGGGTTTGTTGGGATCCCCATTTTGTACAATCACATGTATGTAAGCAGCATTTTGTAGGGTTTAGGGGGATCCCCAATTTGTACTAACTGAATCCTGATGATGAATCTGATGTATGTATTAAAAGCAAGTAATGGAATGGATAAAACTTTAGATGGGATCTAATACAGATTCCCAGTTTTTATCTTGTTTTTATTGTCCATATGTTATTGGAATGGGGGACCAATGGTCATTACAAATAATAGTTTATGTCACTTGAACTTTATTGTCCATTTGTTTGAATGATTGTGCTTGCAAGAAAAACAATAAATTTATTGGAATGGGGGACCAATGGTCAAACTATATTCCTAAAAAAGTTGTTTGTATTTTGAAATAATGGAAACATGTGGGACAATGCAGAATATATGTCCACTATTCTCCCAAAGTTCCAGGTACAATCCCATTTATGTGAATAAAATAAATGCATGGACCACATGAATTTTGTCCCAATGTGCATGAATTAAATTATCATAACATCAATTGCATGGAAACCTCAATTTAATAATGCAACATGCAATCTCATTACCAAAAAGTGGTATGCATATGCACACCAACATGTTGCAAAGTACAGTGCTATTCCTGGATACGAATCCTAGTTACACAATTTTTTAACATACCAAAAAAGGAAAACACATTATCATTCAATTAGTTAAACATATCAAACTACTCCAAGGTGACTGGTTTGGATGCTGAATTCCCTTCCCCATTTACTCCAATGATATTCCTGGATAGCTTTTTCTTCACAATTCTCTCAGATTTTCTGATGTGTGCAAGTTTCTCCTTTTTCACCTTCTGCATAACTTCTGCATGATTTTGCAGTGGTATTTCTTGTGTAAGTCCCTCAGTCTGTACTGCTTCATCATCTACTTGATTTCCAGTTGGAGTTGATTCCATTGCCATCTGAAATGGATACAATTATTAGTGTGTAGTTTAGTTTGGAACAAAAGGCAAAGTAGGTTGCTATTAACTACAGTTTACTGTATTATGTTTATTGTTTACAGACCTGCTTATCAACTGTTTGCTGAGTTAAACCCTCATATGTGTTTTCTTGAGTTAAACCCTCACATGGAATTTCTTGAGTTAAACCCTCACATGGAACACCTTCAGTTTGATTTGTCATGACTTCATTTGGAACACCAGCATCCTCATTTGTTTGTGCTGGAACCTGTAAATGTCACATAACACCATTATAGTTGCACTAAGTTACAAAAATAGTTAAAAAAATTTAAAATTTGACCTTGTTCACTGTCATTGTTCTAGCACGTTTGAACTTCATTTTTGCAGGTTTTGGATCCTTTGGACATCTTGCCTTGTTATGACCTGGTTCGTGACATATACTACAAGACATTATTTTTCCAACTTTTGATACTCTATGTTTTCCTACCTTTTCAGTAACATCTTTCCTTCTATTCACTTTGGGTCTTCCTGGCATTCTCATATTTATAGGTGGCAAGGGTGGGGTAAAAGAGGTTTCTGGCCACATGTTGCTCCCATTCATTGGTGATAATCTTTCTTTGTAAGCTTTTAAGTACGTATCCCTAGTGAAAAAATCATGGACATAACTCTCAACTTTTTTATTAATAAAAGATATGGCTGCCACTGAATGGACACAACCATACCCATTTAGTTGCCATAATCTACAAGAGCATGTCCTTTTTTCCAAGTCCACTTCATATGCTTCACCTGCATTTCTTGTTTCAAACTGATGAAATCCACTTGGCAAAACCTCCCAATATCTTTGTTTCATCTTTAAGTCATTCAACTTATGTGTATCCCATGGGGAAATGTTTGTGGACCATCCTCTTCCATTCATCTTGAACATCCTCTCTATCATGTAAAGCCTTAATTCCTCTAGCATTGTAATGATGGGTTTCCTTCTTGCTTCAACAATTACTGCATTGAAACTTTCACATAAACCATTCTCATTAGATGCACAACCTCTCCCAGTTTGAAAATAGGCTTTTGAACAAGTCTTGGGGTCCTTGTCCATCAAGTACTCCTTGGCAGGTGGACAAAGCAATTCCAATTCCTTTATAATCTGTTTGAAGTGTTGTTCTGTAGTAGCATTGGATGCTTTCCAAAACAAGTTTTCAAAATGAGCACCAGGGAATTTTTTTTTAAGTTTGCACATATATGTCTTGCACACTGCCTGTGTTCTGCTTGAGGAAGAAGTTCCTTAACAGCCTCCATTAATCCCTAAGACAAACAATAAATTGTAAATAATCCTACAAATACACTTACACAACTTATTATATAACAAGTAAATGATTACCTTATGTTGGTCAGACATCAATGTTAACCCATTGCCCAAAGCAAGTTCAAGGTCATCTATAAGCAAATCCAGGAACCACTTCCAATTCTCCTTATTCTCAACAGATACCACTGCCCAAGCAATTGGAAATATCTGGTTATTAGCATCCCTACCTATAGCACAAAGCAACTCTCCACAACAGATTCCCTTTAAGAAACACCCATCTAGTACTATGACTCTTCTACACCCTTCAATCCACCCTTTCTTGATAGCTGCAAAACACACATAAAACTTGCTGAAGTAATTTTTCCATCAGGCATTGAATTGACTTCCAATTTCACAGTGGATCCAGGATTACTCCTTCTAATCTCTGCACCATAAGACCATAATTTTGCATAATGCTCAGTAAGGGTTCCCTCTATCAATGAAATTGCATGTTCTCTTGCCTTTCTACATTGGCTAAGGCTAACATCAATTCCAAATTTCTTTATCACTTCAAGTCTAAGTTGCCTAATGGTTAGCTTTTGTCTATGTAACATCTCTTTTGTGTAATGACTTCCAATCCATGAGTATGTCACAATTGATCCTAACTTGTAGTTTCTTGCACAATTATGGTCATTTTTCAAGGATTTGATTTGAAATGAATGTTCATCTCCCATCCATGAGGCCCATAATCTGAAAGTACATTCCCCTTTACAACATAACACCAATAGTCTTTTGTTATCATTTTTCTTGAAACAAAGTTGGTATCCATGAGCAACAGCATAGTTACATAACATGTGTTTAAGTTGTTTTGGGTTCTCAAACCTCATACCTAACACGGGACATTGCAGCTTCCAATGTACATTCTCATTGAAAATGCAATGTTCAACTCCATCCTCAATAACATCTGTTTGGCCTTCATGGGTCTCCTCAGAACACATTTTACTTAGGAAGTCTATTGGATTAGGTGTCTAAGCCATGACTAATAATTTGTATTTACCTAATTAATAGACGCAAAGTCCATTTGGGTTGCCCTCATAGCTGGAGGTTTGGTAGAAAGTTCGGTAGAGAGAGAGGTTGGTTTATTATGGGATTAATAAATCAATAGAAATAAAAGATATGGTTTGTTAATATATTAAAGTAATAATATATTAATTAGAAACTATATTGATTGATTAATAATTAATCAGAAATTAATTGGATTAATTTCTGTGGCATTAATTAGATTAATCAGGAGGTCAGGGATTAAAGTCGTACAAATTCAATAGTTGAATTGCGGCGCGCGACGCGCCAATGTAAAGGCCGCGACGCGCGTACATATTCGTACAAATTCAATAGTTGAATTGCGGCGCGCGGCGCGCAAACGATCTGGCCGCGGCGCGCGTACAGATAATCCGGAAAATGGGCTGCGGCTAGGTTTTTAGCTTTACCCTTTGGTTCCCTATAAATAGGGAGCCCTAGACCTCATTATCAGTTGCTTATTCTATTATTCTCTCTGGAATTTTCGTGACCTTCCTCTGGCTCCCTAGGTGTGATCTCATTTGAGGCAGGACACTTGTGCTGCTTAGCTTCAAGATTAAAACTAAAGGTTAGTTTTTCTGATTTATTCTTTTAGTTATTTTTTGTTTGGCCTTTAGGAATTAGTTACATGTTCAAAGTAAGAAAACATAGATCTTTTCTAGGTTGCATGTGAACTTAGGTTATTTAGTTCATGGTTGCGGAAAACCTTTCAGTGGTATCAGAGCATTTGGTTGTTTTCTTATTGAATGGCTGTAATAGTTTTCCAAATTAGGGTTTAAAGTTTATAAATCCTTTGGGCCTGATTTCGATTTTAGGGATTAGGTTTTTTGAAACCCTAGCCCCTCCCCCCTTCTTTTTTGATTTTTCTGGTTAGGGTTTTAGGAAGTTTTCTATTTTTGGTAACTTTAATTGGTTAATTAAATGGATAACCTTAAACCCAGTTTGTTTGAATTCGATAATTAGGGGTTTAAGATAGGTTTAAATTGATTTGATTAATTTGGAAAAACCTATCTACATTTGAATTAATTTAATTAATTGTTTAATTAAAAGATAATTCAAGGGATTTAATTTAATTTTAATTTAATGGTTAAATTTCAAAAAATTAAAGGATAAATCCTAAATATTTTAAAAGGTTTAAAATATCTAGATTTAATTAATTTAATTAATAGTTTAATTAAAAGATGAATTAAATCGAATTTAAAGGTTTAATTTAATAGTTAAATTTCAGGAAATTAAAAGATAAACCATGAATATTTTAAAAGGATTTAAAATACATCTTATATATATTATTAAAAGTTAATACTATATGTATAAGATAAATTGGTTAGTCAAATCATTAGTAGGCCTCATTCACGAAGCTGGTCTATAAAGTGGGTATAAGGAGACTGCCTATAAAATGGCGGTCTAATGGGTGTTCACTCTCACCCACCGCTCGCCTGATCAGTGGAGGGTCGTTAGCCGAACAGTTTTGATAGGACCGCTTAATCATTAAAAGTATAATGATCAAAGTACTAGAACCCGTACAAGAATTCTCAATCTAGTTACTTTAGAAAAAATGTGAATTTAATGCTAACCCATGAAATTGCACATTGCACTTTATGAAACGTTGGTGGAGCGTGTGTGGGTTACCGGCACACCAATGAGGGTTCATAAAGAGTGGCAATGGGTTTCTCGGGTGTTATCATTATTGATGGAGCGTGTGTGGTTAACCGGCACATCAATTTGAGATGATAATGGACCCCGAGAGTACCAAGCTAATTTGTATAGTTATTCACACCTGGTTTGTGATCCTCGGCATCCCAGTCACAAACGGTGGGGCATATCCGAGATTAAACATGCCATTGAACAGTTCAATGAATCTCACAGATCTAGGAATTTCATAAGACTGAAATTGATAAAAGTTATCTACCTTAATGACCACTGTGTTGTGACTACGGCATCCCTCTTCACAGCATAGTTGGGGTATTTTGGATCCTAGCCTTGTTAAATAATGTATATTGGGTAATTATTTAAAAGGATGAATTAAACGAATAAATTCAAATTTTATATATGTCTGAAGAAAGTGTCATTCTCCTCCTTCCCCTCCTTCACCCATTTCTGAGAGCTTCAGAAAGCACCTGTTAAATATGGTAAGGCTGACTGGCCTTGACTATATTATATGGTTTTGCAATTAGAGAATAGTTCTTAGTTTTGCTGGCGAACCATATCAAACTGAGTGTCCGCTCCCAAACATGGCATCACACAGCAGCTTGTGATGAGCATGACTCCTTGACTATTGAGTCCAAGAAAGTTCGTTGCCTTATGCTATTGATCATTAACCCCGAGTTCCGCAGGGATTTAGAATTCCTGGGGTCTGATAAGTTAGCACAGCTAGTTCAGGAAAGGTTCCGTGAACTGGTTGAATAAAGGGAACGAACTAGGATCTTCAAAGAGCTTGAAGTTGCAAGCTAGAAGGAAGTAGCACCAGTTTGCGTGTTCCCGAGATTGAGGGATACATAGGCGAACATTATAAAACTGGTTTCCCTTTGTGATCGGGAGTTAAGCATTAGCTCAACTCGCTGATCTGTTCATCCAGATGAACAGAAAGGGTAACCGGATAAGACAATCGTGGAAGTGCATTCAATGTCGACTCTGTATGAATCGTTCATGGAGAAGCATAGTTCCATTAATTCAGCTGCTTCAGGATTGAGTCCAGTATTAAGGTGCATCAAGAAATGATCCAGATCGTCTGGACCGATTGTTCGATGTTTCAAACTGGGAATCCACAAGGTGGGACACAGTCACGGAAAGATTGGAAAAATGCTCCAAAGCCAAACCGTTTGGTAAACTCATAAATATCTTAGAATTCAGAACACCTGATCCTCATTTCCTTGATACAGGATGTGTTTCACACATTTGCTCTGTATGCACGAACTCTGGAGGATGCGGGATGGTGTCGCACAGGAGCATATTCGGATTGGATCTGGAGCTCGTGCGGTTTTTGAGTTAAGCTAGATATTTGTTCTTATTATTAGTTTTTAGATGCAAACGACATAGTTTTCACATAGTACATTGTTCGAGGGTTTTTGTGTTTTAATAAAATGTTGATTTTTTTTTATTGTTTTAATTATCCTCGAAATGTTTGTGTGAATGTGTTAATGGCATAAATGGTAATAACTTGAATGTTGATACATCCAATGGGATTGGACTTATAAATTGTGTTCTTTATGATTGTTAAAATGAATTTTATGAGAATCACTTCAACCAAAGGTCCAGTTGGACAGGACTTTGGAATCATTTGACTTAGAGTCACATGATGAATTGAGTGCTCAATAAAATTAATTGTGGCAAGAAAGGAATTGCCCAAAGATCCAATGGATAGGATTTTGGAATCAGTTGACTTGGAGTCAGGTGATGATTGCATGTCTTGAACAATATTAACAAAGTCATAAATTTACATGGAGATGTAAGAGACCTTAAGATTTGGGCAACAGACACATAAGTTAATGTGTATTGCTAGAATCCTCGAACAGAACACAATTAGTTATGCTTCAAAATATTTGCCAAATAGTTTGACAAATATGGCTTCGCTTATCGGAATAAGCGATTGATTGGAACCTTGAAGTGTTCAAGGATTTCAAAGGAAGTATAAGATCAACAGAACCTGAATGACTACATAGACTGAAAAAATGTTTCACAGTTTATCCTCTTCCAAGAACACTAATGGTTATAATGTGTGTTAGGGAAGATGGTGGAGCATTGATCGAAATAGTTTTGATCCTCGATGTATAAGATACATTTCCGATTAGTATTTCAATGAATTAAATATTCAACCAGTCAGACCGCAAAAACCATATTCCGACCGTATCTTAAGACTAAGGAGGTTATGTCGACACTGTCTGAAATGTAAAGCTGGGATTGTCCCACTAGTACATAGAAAGTCCAGGGTCATGTAGCATTCATCTGAATCTCATGACAAGCCTGAAACTGATCAGTGATGTCGTTTCATTGGTCATCCCGGTTATCCTTTGAAAGAAGAGTCCTATTAGAAAGAACTCAAGTTCTAAGGAAACAGTGGGAGTAAGAATAATCCTGAATGAGTTCAGGGTTTAGCCAAGTGAAAGAACCTTTTGGTCACCACTGGGCCTTGACCAGGAATTGGATTCCTGTTAAACCTGACATACCCTCTCTTCGCTTGACCAGTAGTTATTGACACTGTCATAAGGAGTTATGATTTGGGTGATATACCGGGTAGTGGTAAAACACTAAAGATAGTACGGATAAGTAATCTGACTGCTGGAAGCATTGGTGAGCCCAGTTGCTGCCAAATAAGAGAACCTTACCACGAGACACAGTCTATGTGACAGTTTGATTGATCTTTACAACTGGTCTAGGAATCAGTGGGAGTAATTGAATCATCAAAAGAAGGGAACATAGAAATGTACTTACAGAACATCTGGTTGAATGAGTCATCACTTAGAGTCAAGTAATTGACTCTGAGAGAAGCACTCTCAATAGAAGATGTAATCTGAGAGGATTCTGTGTGGCATAGTGTGAGTCGTTAGTGGAGCGTGTGTGGTTTACCGGCACACTAATAGGGACTCACATAGAGCATGCCATTACAAAAAAGGTACACGGCCCCGGGATTCGTCCCATGGGCATCTCGCAAGAAAGGATATTCGGATTCTCAAAATAGGCCAAAAGGTTTGGATTTTGTGAATAGCCTGAAAGATTTCCTTTAATATGTCGGAAAGGTTTGGATTTCGGTTTCGCAAAATGTGCTATAAGTTCTGGATTTTATGAATAGTCCGAAAGAGTCATATGACGGTGTCAAAGCCAGTGGGAGTATCGTTGTTATCTGCTATCATTGTATGTGGGTTACATACTGGTTCTAGGAAACGTCTCTTATCATTACAAAGTGTAATGACTTGGTGTTAAGAAACGGTTCGCTATGAAAAACTTTAAGAGATACAACATACTCAGGTGGTTGTGAACATCTATTAGTTAGATCAGAATTCTGCCAATATGATCTTGATGAGATTCAAGATGCATAACCCCAGGAATGGAGTTTCCTGTCATTGCAAAGTGTAATGAATTGGCATGAAAGAAACAAAGAAGGTGCAGCATGCTCACGTAGTTCATAGACATCTATCGGATAGATGAGACTGACAGTATTGACTTAGCCATTGAGAATATGATCTTGATGGGATTCAAGATGCATAAGAAAGAGTCCCTGAAAGGAAATGGTTTCCGAAAATCATGACACAAGGATTATTAGTAATCTTAGGATTCCGAAAGGGCTTGGAATGATATTACATCAGGTTCCTCGAGCCTCTTGGACAAATCAGAAATGTTATGAACATATCCTGATGACTTAATGCTTAGAGCATTGTAAGTTGGATTCAGGATATGACCTGGCTGAGAGTACTGTTTGGATTTTGAACACACGTGAGAAATCATTGGGAAAAGATTAGGGTGAACGATTTGAAAGGGTTTTCAAATCGGTAATTGTTTACACCAGAACGTGGTACTGTAGGACTTCATGGTTAAAGAATTTCGTTGGTTTCTGATGGAGCGCGTGTGGGTCACCGGCACATCATGACACCTCGAAATTGTCTTAGGGTGTAGTCATGTAGACTAAAGACCCGAGAACCATGGGCAGTCACGGTACACATCACCAAAATGGAGTTGTGAGAGAGAATGACAAAATGACAAATTGAGATATCATCGGATGAGTATCCGATAGGATCATCTGCAATAAAGTGTATAAGTGTTAGACACTTGGATACATAGAAAGAGTGAAAAGGTCATAGACATAGATGTAAAAGGATTGAATTGAAAGTTTAAAAGAGAATAAGAAACCGATAATAGTTATGATAAATCCGACTTGGTAATTACCTCGTGGAGACTTGGTAATAAGCAGGAGTAGCTGCCAGTCAGATTTTATGTTTCACTTTTGCATGTTTACTTCCTGAGTAATTGGATTACTCAAAATATCCACAGTCGCTCATACTCTTAAGGAGTAAGTATGAAGAAAGACTGTCATGAATTGGTTTGTAGATTGTATAAGGAGTTAGACATAGCAATAAGATTGCTGCAACGTTCATGAGTACTTGGAAATGGAGATTTGAGTATTGGATAAACCCACGCTCAATAGATTGCTTCATGGATTACATCACGAGCAATGTTGAGACGATAATATCTTATGGTCTTGAAGTGGAGAGATATGAGTTATAATTTGCAAGGCGGTTGCTCATTGATAATACGAAAACGCATCGGTAACTCGGTGTTATAAAACGTGCTGTTGTGAGTGATTTGTCGGGTAAAAGATATAACATATTAGTCAAAGCTTATTCGTCCCATGACCCTGACGGGAAACAGATATCTGTTGGCCACTCGATGATTTTGAAGTTGACTGAAGTGCTGGCCAGCCAAGACTGAATTGATTCGTTCAATTAGAAGTTTAAAAGTCATAAGCAAAATCGGAAATCGGGAAACAGTGTGTCAGACAGAGATTGATCTCAATCCATGTCTCATGTCTGAAAATATCTTGTTGGACGGAGGATCATCTGATCACTTATCTATGGACAGAACTGACTAGGTCAGAGTTCGGCAGCAATTTTTAGGAAGCTGCAGGTTGCTGATTAATCAGAGGTTAAATTGGTAATTATAGTCATAGACTTATCCAAGTGGGAGACTGTTGGATTAGGTGTCTAAGCCATGACTAATAATTTGTATTTACCTAATTAATAGACGCAAAGTCCATTTGGGTTGCCCTCATAGCTGGAGGTTTGGTAGAAAGTTCGGTAGAGAGAGAGGTTGGTTTATTATGGGATTAATAAATCAATAGAAATAAAAGATATGGTTTGTTAATATATTAAAGTAATAATATATTAATTAGAAACTATATTGATTGATTAATAATTAATCAGAAATTAATTGGATTAATTTCTGTGGCATTAATTAGATTAATCAGGAGGTCAGGGATTAAAGTCGTACAAATTCAATAGTTGAATTGCGGCGCGCGACGCGCCAATGTAAAGGCCGCGACGCGCGTACATATTCGTACGAATTCAATAGTTGAATTGCGGCGCGCGGCGCGCAAACGATCTGGCCGCGGCGCGCGTACAGATAATCCGGAAAATGGGCTGCGGCTAGGGTTTTTAGCTTTACCCTTTGGTTCCCTATAAATAGGGAGCCCTAGACCTCATTATCAGTTGCTAATTCTATTATTCTCTCTGGAATTTTCGTGACCTTCCTCTGGCTCCCTAGGTGTGATCTCATTTGAGGCAGGACACTTGTGCTGCTTAGCTTCAAGATTAAAACTAAAGGTTAGTTTTTCTGATTTATTCTTTTAGTTATTTTTTGTTTGGCCTTTAGGAATTAGTTACATGTTCAAAGTAAGAAAACATAGATCTTTTCTAGGTTGCATGTGAACTTAGGTTATTTAGTTCATGGTTGCGGAAAACCTTTCAAAGTCATCATCACATGTCTTGTTTATCTTAGGAATATCTTCTGGACAAATCATATCATCCAAATCATGAAAATTGGGAAACTCTTCTTCTACAGCAGGCTCTTTGTCATCAACTTTATCATCATTATCAACAACTTCATCATCTTTATCAACAACTTCATCTTCTCCTTCATCACTTAAAACAACATTCATATCTTCATCAAACCATTCTTCTTGCCCTGAACCTGTATGGTCCATATACAATGATATGACCATATTTGACTCATATGCTTTAGTAGCCTCATCTAAAAATTGGGCATAGTCGAGATCATTCTCTATGGGTCTTACACCTTTAGACAAAGGTCTATTCGGGATGCAATAGTACAGTCCCTCACATGGTGATCCAGTAAAACGTTCCAACCAAGTGCCACATGTGTGAAGATTCATAGCAGCAAAATCAAAGTCTGTAAACAGATACGTTTCCCCTTCAGCATAAGAGCAGGGATGGCGAACAAACGTACCATTGTAGTGCAATCGTACTTTGAAATAAACTGGATCGGGAAGATTATTATCCATGCAATTTTGGTTCTCCAGTTGATACTACTTCAACCTTGCAATTTGTTGTTGGTCACTGCCTTTGTCTTGAAAAAACCCTAATCGCCCCCACTGTTCTTTCAACAACAACGATTGTGCAACTGAACCTCTCACTTAATGTCATCTGGTCATTTATTGCACTCAAGTTTTCCACGTGTTTTTCCTTTTGTCTGTAAATGAACCAAATTTGCCAACTCTACTGCCACATACGCACTTCACCAGCTATTCAGGTTTCCCTTCCAAAAGGGACTATATAGACACGGTATTTTCCTCTTTAATGGCTTAAAACACCCAAAATAAAGTTCAGGGACCTTTTAAAATAATTTCACATACTTTGTGGGGCCATTAGATCAAAAACCCTTATTCTTGATCAAATTTTGCAAACTTTATACTTTGTAAAGGTGGGAATGAGTTTTATAACTTACCTTTACTGACTTAAGTCTGAATCTTAATGACTTTTCTGCTATTAACTCTTGAAAATGACCATTTGGTCATTTTTATCATTTTTTGGTCATTTTAATTCCATCATAACTCTTTCGTTACAACTCCAAATGACCTGAATCGTTTTCCTATATTTTTGTTATCTCAAATATTACACAAGTCATCTTGATGACTTTTGCCCAATTCCTTTAGATTTTGAGACATTAACTTTTAAAGATTCGGCAATAAATATTTCATTAGTCCTTTATTTCAAACTTTGCCCTTATGTCCTTAAGATTAAATTCTAATTCAATAATCATCATATCATGACTTAAATAAAGGTCCTTTATTTTAAACTTTTCTATTATGTCCTTAAGATTAAATTCTAATTGAATAATCATCATATCATGACTTAAGTAAATGTATTAACAATTAATTTCTCCATAATTCCACCTTTTTGGATCATTTTGCCATTGCACAACGTATCAAGTTTATTTAAGTATCAACTCTTTTTTATTGAATATTTATATAAAGTCTTATCTTATATATGACAAAAATTTTGATTGTCACACCCACCTTAACGACTTAACAGAGAACTTTCCATTCTTTTCAAGTATCCACTCGCAACTATCACTGTTTGAAGATATCAGACCAAATGAACTTAGCTTCATAATCAGGTTTTGAAATTCAATATCTTCCAAACGTGACAGGTTTTGCTTTCTCCATTACCAGTTTCAATAAGAACCATTTGAGTTGTTGATTATCACCCGATCCATGACTAGGCCGTTTTTATCAAATTCCACTGTATATAATCTAGGTAACTTGTCTTTTAATGGGATTCCAGCTAACCAAGTATCCTTCCAGAAGCGAGTTTTGTTTCCTATACCCACCTTTCTCCTAAACAAATCCCTTAAGATGATACCATGTTCTAGGAACTCAATAAATGAACTTTGGGTCTAAATAAAGAAAATGGATTCATGGGCTGGCAGGCTGCTTACTTCAGGTAGAGGGTCGGTTCTGGTGAATGGCGCCCCGACAAAAGAATTCAACATTGAAAAAGGTATGAGACAGGGAGACCCGTTATCTCATTTTTTGTTGATTTTAGCTATGGAGGGTCTTCATGTGGTTATGGAATCGGCTTGTGACAAATTCATTTTTCATAGTCTTCGGCTCCCTGGGGATGCTCAATCAAATGAACTTCGGGTCTAAATGAAGAAAATGGATTCATGGCCTGCTTACTCGCATAGAGGGTCGATTCTGGTGAATGGCGCCCCAACAAAAGAATTCAACATTGAAAAAGGTCTAAGACAGGGAGACCCGTTATCTCCTTTTTTGTTCATTTTAGTTATGAAGGGTCTTCATGTTGTTATGGAATCGGCTTGTGACAAATTCATTTTTCATAGTCTTCGGTTCCCTGGGGACGACCCTTCGTTATCACATCTAATGTACGCGGATGACATAATGTTCATCGGGGAATGGTCTCAGCTAAACTTCTTGAATCTTAAGAGGCTGTTGAGATGCTTTCACTTGGCATCTGGTTTAAAAGTAAACTTCAATAAAAGTAAGGTCTATGGAATTAGGGTGGAGATTGATGAATTATCTCGGCTAGCAAATTTCTTGGGTTGCGAGGCTAGTGAATTCCCATTTACATATCTAGCGCTGCCAATTGGAGCTAACATGAATTTGTCAAAAAATTGGAACCCTATCATTGACAAGTTCAAGAATAAGTTAAATTCATGGAAAAAGAATAACTTGTCTTTTGGAGGAAGATTAACGTTAGTCAATTCGGTGTTGGGGAGTCTTCCATTGTATTATTTCTCTGTCTTTACGGCCCCGAAGAAAGTAATAGAAGTCTTGGAAGGCATTAGAAGAGAATTTTGTGGAAATGCTCATTGGGAAAAAGATACATTAACTGGGTGGCATGGGACAAAGTCACAACTCCAAAAACCATGGGAGGGCTTGGCGTGAGAGGTCTTGAAGAATCTAAGGTCAGTCTTTTAGCTAAGTGGTGGTGGAAATATGTATTTCCAAATAATTTAGAAGTAACAGTGAGCTTGGTTTTCAAGAAAACTAAAGAGAGAAAATGAAAGAATTTAGTTTTTTTTTTCATTTTCCAACTCTAAAAGTTTTAGTTAAAAATTTTAGATGGTTTTATAACACAATTAATTAAGTTTATAACTACTTATCTAATTTTAACAAATAAATTAAATGGTTATATTGCATAAATTACTAAATAGAGATAAACATTGGAGAGTTAGTAAAATATAACTAACTCAAAGTTAAATTTATTATCGATCAAAATGAAAGGTAACAATTTTATAAGAAAGACTATTTATGTTTTGTTAATACAAACTAATACGACGCTAAACTAAAAAGATTTGTTATTTGAGTGTAGTCATTTTAAAATGATATGACATGTATAAACATTTTTTATCTAAATGGTAAAAAATTTATGAGAAATAGCTTTTATAGTATTATGCGTGACGAGATTTTTTGTAATTATAGAATTTGTTTTAAGTGGTATATAATTTTCATTAATACAATTTTAAATAAAAAAAAGTTATAAATGATGTGTAATAAATGCCAAAATAATAATTTTTCTAAAACAAAAGATGTAAATGGAAGAGATATATTACTTGGAGGACTAAATATGAAAACCAATAAAACCGAATATGTAACTTGTCAAATAACTGTAGTTTTGTGAGTACTTTTACAAATCAATCTATTTTTACAAATGATTTAGAAAATAACCTATATTTACAAAGACTATCCCAATTCAACCTATTTTTAAAAAAAACTCATGTATGGGCAAGAAGATGGGAGGACACCTTCTTGCAGTGCCAATTCCTTCCAAGTCTAGCAGCTTCATCACTAAAAATGGAGGGCGATGACTATTTTTCAGAACCAATTGTTTGTGAGTAAAACCCCAAACCACCAAAACTGAGCAACAAACCTCAAAAACTTAGCAAAACCTCAATCTACCAAAACTTAACTTACGGATGAACAACAATCAATCCGGCGGTGAAGCGGGTTGCTGTCGGTAGAACCGAGCTCCGATGGACGGTGGTGAAAAGGTTGTTGGCGGTAGACTTGTTGCTGTCGGTAGAGTTGCTGAAGAGCGGCTGCTGTCGGCGATTGCTACAAAAGCGACACGCCGGTGAGAAATCCGGTGACTAGCGCTAGGCGAGAGACGAAGACTAAGAGAAACAGTGGAGGCTAGAGAGAAGGAAGTCCGATCAGTAGAGAGGAGAATAGAGAGGGAGAAAGAAGATGTTAGAAGATCTTCTAAACTAAAAACAAACAACACCTAACAATGGTAATTAAAAATGAGATACCAAACTCACAAAAATAAACATTCTTTTCTATCTCTACAAATTTCAAACTTTTTAAAAATAATCCAAAGAAAATTCCAAACCATGATGAATAAAATACCAAACCACATATCGATCACTTTTGCAGTTTCCTCAAATGTAAATCAAGTTTCTACACACGAGACACCCTTGCGAGATCAAATCTTGGTTTTATAGCAGATCGAAATTATCAGAGCCGTCCATGCCACCTTATCGCTCACGAAGTCACTATCGTAAGTAAGGAATTCCTGACTTTGAAGCAAGTCTAAATTTAAAGAGCCCCACCTAATTTGTCGACGGCTCAACCACCGCACACACCAAATGTTTTCACTTTTCAGGACTTGTCTTAGCCATGACCACCACGAGTTCCAGCGACCAGGTTGGTGTATGAGATATGATCACCATTCAATTGGTCAAAAGCCAACCGAAATATAGTTCTCTAAAGTAATCATCCACCTATAAAATCACTTACGATAACCATCCACTTTCCTATCATCGAGTAAAAACACCCAAATGGATATCTCCCCAGTTAACGATGATGGTCTACGGGGGAGACATGTAGCAGTTTTCGCGTTCCCTTTCGCTTCACACCCCAAGCTTCTCCTAAACCTAGTCCAGAGACTCGCGTCGGCCGCCCCTACGGTGGTCTTTTCCTTCTTCAACACTGCGAACTCCAACCGGGCGTTGTTCTCAGACCTCAATTGTGACAACATACGGCCCTATGATGTCTCCGACGGCATACCCAAGGATTATACTTTTGTGGGGAAGCATCAAGAGGATATTAACTTGTTTCTCACCGTGGCGGAGGAGGAGTTTAGGACGGTTGTTAAAGTGGCGGAGGACGATATTGGACTGAGAATCAGCTGCCTGGTGGTGGATGCTTTTCTTTGGTTTTCCAGTCAGATGGCGGAAGATATGAACATTCCGTGGGTGTCGTTTTGGACCGCCGGAGCTTGTTCCCTTTCTGCACATTTTTACACCGACCTCATTAGAGAAAAAAACGCTGAACACAAAGGTAAACTAAAATCTCAACGTATTCGTGCAAACACATTGATGGAAATATATACAAAACAATTAGCCGTTTGAATGTAAATCATATATTCTTGTATGCACAGGTTTACGAGGGCCTGACAACGAAGTCGCCGACTTGATCCCCGGACTGTCGACGGTTCGACTAGGTGACTTACCAGGTGGGGTCCTCTTCGGAAATCTCGAAGCACCTTTCTCAATTATGCTACATAAGATGGGTAGAAGCCTACCGAAAGCCACCGCTGTTGCCATAAACTCATTTCAAGAACTAGACACTCATCTCACAAAAGACCTCTCTTCAAAATTCAAGAACTTTCTCAACACCGGCCCCTTCCATCTTATCTCCAAACCAAAACCATCGTCCAAAATTGATGAATTTTCTTGCATTTCTTGGTTAGATACTCAAAAGCCAAGATCGGTGGCGTACATCTCCTTTGGCACTGTGTGCAGGCTTTTGCCAGACGAGATAGTCGCTTTGGCTGAAACGCTTGAAGACACGAAAACCCCGTTTCTTTGGTCGCTAAAAGACGACTCCATGAAGCATTTACCGGATGGGTTCTTGAAGAGAACAACTGCAAATGGAATGGGGAAAGTTGTTCCTTGGGCACCACAGGTACAAGTATTGTACCATTTCTCTGTATGTGTGTTTGTAACTCATGGTGGATGGAACTCGGTGTTGGAAAGCGTAGGAGCTGGTGTCCCGATGATATGTAGGCCGTTTTTCGGGGACCAACAGATAAACACTTGGATGGTTGAAAGAGTTTGGGGGATTGGGGTGAGAATTGAAGGCGGTAAATTCACGAAAGATGGAGCTCGTTGTGCTATGGAGCAGATTTTATCGCTCAATGAATCGTCGAAAAAGCGTAACGAAAGAATTGAAGCTTTGAAAGAGCTTGCTATTAAGGCTGTTGGACCAAACGGGAGTTCTAATCGAGATTTCGAGATTCTGGTGGATGTGGTCAGTACTGCAACTCTCTAATCTATTATCTTCGACCATCAAAATGAACCGGAGCTGTGAAATTGATTATGTTAATCTATCTAATATTTCACGTTTTATTCTTGATTTAAGTTTTCGAGGCTTTTAATTAGATAAAATCAACTCTTAAGCTATGAGCGATGTAATAACTCGAATTTATTAAGGGTTTGGCTAAAGAGACACCACCTTTTACCAAAAAGACACCCTAATGATTAACTATTTGTTTTTTGATTGCTTAATAATTACTAGGTATAATGATTAAATAATAATTAAATTTTAATAATAACTTATAATAATTAAAATTTAATATAACACATATTTTAATAAGATATATAAAAAAAGAATTAAAGTTTTATAAAAAATTAATTAAAAAACCTGGCCCAATTAAAATTCAGGTCATTCTTTTAAAAAAACCCGGCCCAATTAAGATCCAGCCCATTCCTTTAAAAGACTTAGAAAACCCTAATCTCCCATTATGATGCAAACCCTAGCCGTCATATGCTCTCCTTCTCTCCCTCTCAACGACTCCGGCGGCCAAACACCACCGCCATCGGCCAGACACCACCGCCATCGGCCAAACACGTCTCCGACAACAACCCACCGGGCCATCCGACCGCCGCATGCACAAGAGACGCCTCTGTCTCTCTCGATCTATGTATCTCACTGCCATTTCTATCTCCGGCGACCACCCACCGGTTCTCTCTCGATGTGTGTTTCTCTTATTCTTTCTCTCTCGATGTGTGTTTCTCTCCGGTGGAATGGTGAAGTCGGTGGTGATGCCGGAGATGTGGTCCGACTCTCTGTGTTTCTCTCATCCTTTCTCCTTCTGTCTCTCTGTGTCTCTCGGTATCTCTCAGCATTTTGTTCCCTCTCTTTCTCTCTGAATCTTGTTCTCGGTATGGTGACGGCGGTGTTGACCGGTGGTAGTGGCCGGCGGTATGGTGACGGAGGTGATGAAAAAAGAAGGTTGTGTCTCTTGGTATCTCTCAGCTATTGTATTAAAAACGAAAAATGAAAAATGAAAAGCTATAGTATTAAAAAACGAAAAATGAAAAAGCTACTGACATAATCAGAAAAAGCTGATATTGTCATGAAAATATAAAAAAACTGACATGTAAGAGTTGACTTCTAAATAAAAATGTGTCAATTATGTGTTATGGTGTCTAAAAGGGTGTCTTTTTAGCAGCACCCTTTATTAAATAATTAATATTTCATGGCAAAAAATGTAAACCAAGTACATCACCTTTCGGTTGTACCATCAAAATTCAGAAATTCCATTACAGATGTCTTATATTTATTGGAAACACAAAAACATAGACGTACGTAGGTGGGGTGTGTTTGACGTGACATTGTGGTCCATTTTGGATGTATATGTGTCGTGTCCTGATTGGATTTCATGTCGTTGTAAGAGAAAGGCATATAGGTAGGTCGTACGATGTATTAGCAATCTCTTTATATGACTTTAATTGGAGTAGGTGTCATTTTATATCATTTGATTTTTTTTAAATATAATATTTAAATTAAAAATATTATAACATTAAAATTAAAGTAAAAAACGTTATATTAAAATTAATAAAGAAAAAAACATAAAATAAAATAAGAAACATTATATGAAATTTGAAAATTACAAAAAGTAAAAATAGGTTTCAATCTGAAAAATCTTTCGTATCGTCTATCGGAATCATATTAAGATCGACATGATTAACTCGGTATATATGTTCTGTTATATTGGCCTGTAGCTCGTATGTTTGCCAACTCACGGAGCTCGCATCTTATTTGGACGTATGTTGGGGAACCAGGTTCTGTTGGCGACTCGTTATTATATGAGGAGGCGTGTTCGTTTTCAACATACTTGCATATTGCTTTTCTCTCATTTTATAAAATCATATTGTATAAAATAAAATACGTATACATAATAGTTGTGACTTTTTCCTTATATCGAGGGCGTGTCGGGCTACCTAATACGTGTCAATGCTTCTTGAGAGCTCCAACACTATTTCGATATCCTTTCTACCTCTTTCTTGAGCAACTTTCTATTTCATGCGTTTTGGATCACCTAAACATGGCAAATATTCAGAAAGACAACATGTTCACGATATATACCATGTACCAGATAAAACCCAATACCCGAATTTATATGAGGTTTCATTTACTTGGAATGGATAATGAGGAGCGGATCTGTTGCAAACGTTGTCGAGTAAAGGTGACGTGTCCAGAACATTAATATCATTATTTGAACCCAGTGGACAAAAGAGGGCATGCCAAAACCAAAGATCTTGTGACACAACTGCCTCAAGTATGACAGTCGGGTGATCTTTACCACCCACGTATATTGTCTGTGCCATGCAGTAAGGCAACCACCCAATTCCTAATGAAGACAATCCAAACCCTCAAGCATGCCCGGAAAGTTATGAACATGTGCGTGATGAGCATATAAAGTTTGCACGTCACTGTACGTAGGCTTGCACGGATATCGTGGACCATATATAGTAATGATGCACTTACAAAACTCCTTGAGGCTTTCACATGTGATCCGCCCGGACGTTTGGAAATATTCATCCGATGAATTTGATACAGAACCGTAAGCTAGTTGGCGCACCACAACTACGCATTTTTTTATGGAACTAAAACATTTTGTACCACTCGCGTCGGGACGTTGTTGTATGAACTCAGACATGTTCATCGCATCGATGAGAGTACGTAGAAACAAATGTTTCTCCATTCGAAATCGTCGACGAAAAAGATACCTTCCATTAACACAATTCTCGTCAATATAATGTGCCATAAGACGGTTGTGTGCAGCGAAATGGTCTCTGATCAACCTAACCCACGTCCTCCGAAACTTAGCGGCACCGTCTTATTCTTCTTCTAAGATATCGATAACTTTTTCCATCAAGTTTAGAATAGTCGACCCGACGTTAATAAATAAATCGGTTCTTTGAGATGGACCGACATGTTTTTGGTTGTGAGAAATTTGGATAATTTTTTAATGTTTTTGATCGAGGTTGATATGGAACTATTTAAGGGTTGTGTGTATATTTATAGTTGGAAAAAAAAATAATTTATATATATTATTTTGTAATATAGCCGTTAGACATTAAATGAAAAAATAAGAAGTTATATATATATATATATATATATATATATATATATATATATATATATATATATATATATATATATATATATATATATATATATATATATATATATATATATATATATATAATGTTTTGTAACGCCCCGTTTCTCGGTTTGTGGCGTATTGATCTTGAGGTGTTAGAGCGGAATTTCGCGGACGAAATTATTATAAATGGGGGAGACTTGTAACGACCATTTTTCAAAAAAAAAACCACGTGAATAGTAACTCCGTCGTGAATAGTACTCCGTCATGAACAGTAACTTCGGCATGATTATTGTCGTCGGGAGTAGTTCTCGATGATGTAAGCGCTTACATCGTGAATAGTTCGATGAGGTAAGCGATAACGTCGTAAATAGTGTTTTCCAGCCCTATAAATAGAGGTCCAACTTCTCCATTTTTCATACACCTTCTAAACATATTTGATCGTAATAGTTATTTCTAAGAGTTAGTGACGCGTTAGAAGGAAGGAAAATCGGTAGATTTCGAGTTGCAACAGTCGTCTCGACATCCGAAGGGTAAGTTTCCAACCCTTAGATAGTGTGATTATATATTAATATATCTATGAGTTATTGGTGTTAAAAAAAACATAATAACCCTTAGATGTCCCGAATCGTTGGCAGTAGTAAGAGGACTAAGCTCGAGCTAGGTGATATATAACTCAGGCTATGGAGGATTTGTTCCGAAATAATACCGATTGATCTACTTACGATAACGATACCTAGGCCGATTATTTGGGCTTGGTTGTTGGGCTTCCGAAAGGCTTATATGCTGAAAGGGTCCTTATTAGATGATCTCGTTTGAATAGATATATTGTATTATTTATATTTGTATCTTATTCTTATCTCCTTCTTTATAGGAGTTGTAAGTTGTAATTATTCTTATATATACAATATATCCCACACGAATATTGGTGTGGTTAATCCCAAAATTACTTACATGGTATCAGCCTAACTTTTCTCCTCCCTCCTCTACCCTAAAACCCTACTTCTTGATCCCACAGGACCTGCTCATGGCGTCCTCCTCAAACGACATCTTCCCTATGAATACTCTTATGCACATGATACCCATCAAACTATCCTCCACTAATTATCTTCTTTGGCGAAATCAAATGCTTCCTCTCTTCTCCTATCAAAAACTTACTTCTCATATTGATGGGTCTTCTCCGGCACCTCCTCAAACTATCGTGGTTGAAGACAAACCCATCTCCAATCCGGATTTTGTGACATGGACATCTCTCGATCAGCAAGCAGTCATTCTTCTCAATTCTTCTCTCACCGAGGAGGCTGCTGCTGAAGTCTTAGGACTCTCTACTGCTCATCAGATCTGGTCGTCTTTGGAGGCCGCATACAGTAACTCGTCGGTTGAACGAGTTCATTCTCTTCGTGATTCTCTTCGACAGATCTCAAAAGGTACCTCATCCGTTTCTGATTTTGGTCGCAATTTCAAAAGTATATGTGATAAGTTGGCTGCGATCGGGCAACCGGTCGATCAAATGGATAAACTCCATTGGTTTCTCTGTGGTTTAGGCGCATCTTTTGAAACTTTTTTCATAGCTATTCGTACATCTAAGCCGTCGCCCACCTTTAGGGATTTGCTATCCCAAGCCGAGAGCCATGAGATTTTTCTCAAATCACTTCATGGAACTACTGCACCACCTGTTGCCTTCAATGCCCAACACTCTTCTTTTTTTTTAACCACAAATCAAGGCTGATATAATGAAATACGAACATCATTCGAAGATAAATACACATTACAACTCTCAAATCGACAAAATAAATAACAATCAAGTTGGGGTTTATCGAGAAAATTGACGCAATCTTCACAAACCGCAATCTTCACGAACACAAAATCTCCCCTGTTTTTTATGTTGTTCTTGGAATGAAGTTCGATGATGTTGTTCTTGATCTTGACGGAAATATTTTTGACGAAAACGTTGTTTGATCTACGATTGTATTTGTCTTTAGGTCAACGTGTTCGTAAAATGCCAATGTCACAGTAATTGGAGAAATAGGAAACGATAACGAAGGCTTGGATCTGATTGCAAAATTACTTACAGTCCTGTCTCCCCATTTGATCTTCTACCTGGTCGTTCTTTATTTGATAGTCATGAAAGTATTATATTGGAATTAATAAAGCATTTAAGTTGTTCAGTAGTATGACATATGTTGGTGCTATAGTAATTAAGACTTAATAATATTAAAATTTGGAAGAAGAAGTCTTAAGCCGTAGAATATCCGGAAAGAACTATACTCAGGTGAGTTTCTCACTGCATTGTATTAATGTCATTCATTCCCTGCTGGGTTGTGTTATGAATATGAGTTGATATTTTATTTGTGTTTCGTGATATATGTGATATGTGTGGATTGTACTATATTGTGTGCGTTGTTCTGAATATTTGGGAGATACTACTGCTGGGTGCATAATGTAGTATTACCATTGTTGGGTGCATTATGTAACCATACCACTACTAGGTGCATTTATGTGGGTGGTCATGCCACTGCTGGGTGCATTATCTGGTGATACCGCTGCTGGGTGCATTATGTGGTAATCTATGTTATGGGAAGGCATGCTTGATCGATATACTGTGTATGTGTTGAAATTCACTAAGCTGTGTGCTTACCCTTTCCCTATTAACTTACTATTCCAGGTTCTTTAGATGTGGGAGATGGCAAGGCGTGACGCGTGTACACTGTCCTGCTTCATTGGGACTTATTATTTGATTTATGTTTCCGCTATTGTTTAACTATATACACTATGTTTGATCTTGATGTTTAAACGGTTTGGTGTTTGTTTTTCCGAATTTATATTAAATGGATTTTTCTTAATAAAATGTCGTTTAAATTTTCTTAAATTTACCCTAATTCTTGGGATGTTACATGTTTATACATAACTGTTGGAGAGCGAGAAAGGCACGATCTACCACCATCGTGGGATAGTTGATGCCGGTGGCATCGTGTGCCACCTCGGATTCTGGCGGCACCAAATGCTCCATACCGTTTAGCCTAATGTAGGTATTTTTTTAAACTTTCCTGTAGCCTCTTGCTAGATCTATCAACAATATTCTCGTTCTTGTCTCTTGTTTCCAGACACTCACACATTCCTGAATCACAAACCCCAGCAGCCACAAAGCTTTTCTCGTTCTTGTATCTTTTTCTTTTTTCAACTGCTTCAACTTTTTTCCCTGATTTGTCTGATACTTGCAGCCTAAGAACAAGAGTCAAGAAAAATACACAGCCTTCAAGTGCATTAACTTTCTTGATGTACCTCTATCTCACACTCTCTCTCGCTTTCCCTCATTTCTTTTTTCATGCGTCTCAGTTCAACATAAAGGTTGACCTCATTTTCTTTGCAACTGAAAAACCCACAAACCAAATTGAATCGAAATCGATTTCGGACAAAACCATATTTGAATTTGGTTTTTGGTTGGTCTTTAGAGAAAACTGAATTTTGAATTTGGTCATTGGTTTGGTTTTTGGTTTCGTGAAGTTCAGACCAAACTGCACCAACTAAATATTATTAAATAATTAATTAAACATATTTTACAATTTGCTTTTTATATATTAAATGTTAAATATTAAATGATTTAAACAAAATAATCGGTTTTCGGTTTGGTTTACATTCATCTGAGTTCGGTTTGGTTTGGACAAAAAATATTCAAATCAAAAACCAAAGACCAATCTTATTTCCACCCGTGTCAAATTAATAGGACGTTTCAGCCCCTCAAAGGTGCGCATCTATTAGGGATGAGCATGGGTCGGTTTGGGTTGGTTTTGACCTAAAACCGAAGCCAAAACCGACTTTGTCGGTTTTCATAAAGTTTAAACCGAACCGAACCCATAACTGATCGGTTTGGATTCTCGATTTTTGGTTAATACCAGATACGGTTTAGGTTTTGGTCGGTTTTAAACTGATTTTTTTAAACTTGGGCTTTTAGTCACCAATGGTTGGAGGAGACTAACCCATCTTTGAATTGTTTTGAGCTATCATTATATAGAAGGTGAGATAGTCGTATGTTTCATCCCACAACCGATGTGGGACTCCCAAACCTTAGAATGAAAATAATGAAGTAGGCGTGAGTTTTCATTTGGGAACTGAAGCAGTACATATTAAACAAAATCATCGGGAGGCATGGGACCAGAACTCGGGACCTCAAGGAACCAAGGGCATGCGTGCACATCTGAACTAACTGATATTCTTGCTTAAGATTCATCAAGTACATATATATCTAGTGCATATCGACAAAATGAAATATAACTTTATATCTTCCGTTCGTTTCGGTTTTCTCGGTTTTTAACATTCCCAAAATCGAAACCGATCCGAAATTTTTGGTTTTGGAAAATTGGAAATGTAACACCCCAATCTCACACAATTTTTTTTTTCAAGACTTTATAATACAAAATATTTAGTTATACACACGGGGTATTACTCTTCTGTATCATTACCACAATTCAAGCAGCACCTACTTTGCACAACGAAAGCTACCGTCCCACACTCGACTCTTCTAATCCCTTGTTTGATTACCTGAGTACATAGCATTTTAAAAACATACGTAAGACATACGTCTCGTGAGTAATATGGGTTTTAGACCCAAAACAGTTTTTCCAGATTTTAAACATTCCAAATTTTCATATTATTTAATTTCCTATGAGCGCACCCATAGGTTTTCCTTTTCATTTGTGAGCACATTCCTACGAGCGCACCCGTAGGTTGTATACGAGACGCACCCGTATAACTTCTCCCTCGACAGCATGAAACGAATTCATCCATCAAGGTATCAATTAGACAACTACTTCGCGACGGGAGGTACCATCCCAGTAGTGTCTTTTGACCACCCCTACCGCAGCAGGCCGTGATCTTTATCCGGATACTTCTCAACTCATCAACATGGCTCAATCACCTTATTAATTCCTTGTATTTCTCATTTATCTTTTGTATACATTATAGTTACTATTACATAGTATCATTTCCAATTTCACAAAACCATTTCCAATTCCATAAAGCCATTTCCATTTCCATTAAACCATTTCAAATTCCATAAAACCATTTTGACTCCCAAAACATTTTGTATAAAACTTGTTTTGCTATGTACTCAAAAATCCACATATCACTCACCTTGGCTAGTTAGAGAAGTCTAACTATAATTACACCCTTCCTTGTCCCTTCCATTCATTGCCCTTTTACTTCTTAAGTACCTAAGAAGTTTATTCACACTTTATTAATAGCATGTTATACTTTATCGTTCATGTTAACCGACTCTATAACTCCTTAGAGTCCTTATTATACCAATATGGATCATAACAGGTCTATAACTTTTAAATGACCCACTTTAAATAAACCGTATATTATACGTATTTTACTACAGTACCCTCGGGAGGTCGTATTTTCATTCCGACAATTTTCCATGAAGTTTTGGACCATAAGGGACCTATGTTCAAAATTTGAGATCAAATGGACAAGTTTTGAACCAAATCTCAAAATCAAGTTGCACTTGGCAGGAGACTCAATGCATTTCTGCATCGCCGCCTCGCGTCGCGACGGGGACCCTGGTCGCGTCGCGACTGCTGCTGGTACAGACCAGTGAGTTAGATTTTTATGCTACAAATTCCCATTTTCTCATATTAAGTCCTTAATACACGATTTAATCACTAGGGTTTGTTCCAAGACCAAAACCATTCATTTACTTCAGGTTTTTAACCATTGAAATCATAAATTTCAATTATTTTCCAAACATTCCGTTTTTTGCATTTTTGATTCAAAAACCGAAATTATCCAATATTAAGCACTTTTACTGATTTATTTCAACAATTACCACATATGGAACTTATCAAAACTCCTTAGAATCAATTTAATCATGTAAACTTGAATTCTAAGGTTCTTAAACAAGATTCCAATTTTTCAACAATAGCAACATACTTTGATGATTTTGAGATATGTTCTTTATACACAACTTAATTGTTTTAGACTTATTCCATGACTAAAACCCACCATTCAGACATGTTTTTAAACCATGGAATCACTGATTCCATTCGAATTCATGAAAATCTCATTTTTAAGGTTTTGATCCCGAAAACTGAAATTACTTCAATTTAACAATTAGAAACCATTAACTACTTCTATTAAGACATATTGAACTCATTAAAACCCTTTAAATCAACTGGGTCATATAAACCCGTGATTTAGGGTTCTTGAGCCAAAAACCCAATTTTTCCCAATTTCAACCAATCCTTTGATTTAAACATGTTTTCTTAGTTCATAAGACGTGTATAATATTAGAAATCATTAAAACTATATGAACTCCAACTGAAATTTCAGTTTCCAACTTATCCCGTGAAGAACACACGAGGAGCTAGGTTGGAAAATTGAATTACTAACCTTATTTGAGCTTGAATCCTTCAATTCCTAACAATTTGTACCACATTTCCGCTTCCAATCTTCAAGAACCCACCAACCCGTGTCCTCTAGCCTTCTCCAGAAACTTCTCCCGTGTTCTAAGAACTGGGAGATGATTTCCTCCCTTTTATACCTAGCAATTTTACACTATGGCCCCCTCTAGTTCCATTTTTCCCAAAATGGCACAAAAATTCATTTTTATAACATTATAAGTTTTGTTTTCTTTCATTTTAACCTCAACATTATATTTTCCTTACATAAAAGTCATTTGTGTGCCAAATGACCATTTTGCCCTTTCTGACAATTTTACTATTACGCCCCCGTTCAAACCCAACTTTTCATATGTTCATTTTATGACTTTTACCAAAATTTTCAGGTTCTTACACTCTCCCCTCCTTAAGTGGATTCCGTCCCCGGAATCTTTTCGGCTTTTGCATAGTACAATTATCTTTTCTTTACTTACACTTTTTATCTTTGAGGAAATACCCCTTTTACTCCCTCAACTTTTTAATCTTTTATTTAAGATACGTAACTTTCTGAATAGTTTTCAGGAATTTGTGCCTTAAAGATTATCCCACTTCTAATCTTTCTTCTTATAATAGGTATATTCATCCGAATATCCTTTTAGTAATTTACATTTTACACTTAACCAAAATACAATTTTTGGTTATTTTTCCCTCTTTTCCTTGTAATATTCAGAATTCTTATCCTAACATATGTAATACTTTTATAAATGACCAAAATACCCTTTTAGTCATTTTATCCATTTTCTCAACTTTTTAGTCGCTCACTCGTACTTCATACTCTATGTTTTAATTACATTCCTTTTTACCTCGTTTCATTCATATGCACATCTCTTAGTGAAACTTATTTTACAAAGTAGTTTCATACTTTCATACTTTTATCAAAAATAATAGTCTACTTTGTAATTCTTCTCACATCTTTACCAAAAACACATAAGATTATACTAATCATATTCTTTACTTGTATAACTTTTCCAAATACGATTAAACATAATTGGTATTTATAAAAAATTCATAAATACACTAAATCTTTTCTTGTAAAATTTTGTCCCTTAGTGGACATTTTACTTAAGCAAATTTGTTTTACAACACCTCCTCTTTCTTTTCACTCTTTAATTATAATATTTTCATTTATTTTCACTATCCTCTTTTTCTCATTCTTCTACTCATTCATTATTACATAGATACTTTATTACTATTTATTTTTTCAGAAGTTTTACAACTTCTTATCTTTTATATATTTTATTCTTTAAATCTTTTAAACTTCAAGTTTGTTCTTCTTTTTCTCTACGAATAACCTCCGGTTCATTACCATTTATAAGGTAAGTATTCTCTTTCTTTTGTTACTCTTTATATCCTCACTTTTCTATTTGGGACAGAATCTGTCGAAACAGTACACCTCACATGAGAATTTACATATTTCACTCCAGAAAAGTCAAAATGACATACCGCTTTTTGTTTTAGAAACTTGACATCCGTAGGTTTCTTTCTATATATGATACATACTTTTTAGCCTAGTAGACTTGTACAGTTTTACTGTTGAAGTTGACCTATTGTTGCTGTCAAACTTCATTACTCTTACTTTCATCACCTTTATTATGTAATTATAGGACTTATTTAACTTTATACTATCGTTCATACATCCTTATCATATTGTTATCTTCCTTCTTTTATATTCCACATGGGTTATTCTCATGAATACTTATATTGTATCCCGTGGTACTTATAGTATCTTTGTATCTTGATTTATTAATAATTCAAACGTTACTCCCATTCTTATTTCATGATTTATGAAATCTCAATTTCACGTGCCTCTTACTCATTCCCTGTACATTATATGCATTACTTTTACAATTACTTACCCTATATCGCTCTTTACTTGTATCATTTTCACATTTTGACATATTAGTAACCAAGATACTCTCCTTTTTTTTCATCCTCCTTTATTATTTATAAGACTTCGGTCTCACTTACTCATTTCACTTACTAATATAACCACGTCTTTTTCATGTTTCAGCTTTCTTACAATACTTTTATAAATAAACTTTTCATCTTTTTAGGTACCCCGTGTACCATTCTCATATTATTACTTATGTTTTAGTACTTTCTTGTCGTTCTTATTTCTTACGCTAGTGCTTAGTTTAACACTTTATCTTCTACTCATTTGTTCTCCACCGCCCCTTCAATTGGTTACCATAATTGATTCATTTTTTTTAAACGACTTATAAGATCTTATACATTTTGGGTACGACAATTCATCTTTTCATACCTATTACACTTTTCATATATTTTTCTTTCTCATTACTCAGATGCATCATAATATATATTTTTTTCATACTTAATTCTTTTATTACCTTCACATGTAATTTAAGTTTTACCTTTTTATCATTTACTACTCTATACTTATTATGGCTAATGCCAAAAACTTGTCTTTCTTACTACCCAAATACACCATTTTACCATTTGATTAGGAAAACTTACATTAACAATTCAAGTATTTACTTTCTTTCCTCATTGTACTCTTTTAATATACACTATTTTCGTATTTATATAGTATGACCCTTCTTTCATAAATATTAAACTTTTGTATCCTACTCTTTTTCTATACATTGTCTAGGCTTTAAGCCCAAATTTATTTCATCATATCTTTTACCATCATTTTATATCTGTTATAAGACTATATGCCCCACACATTACATTATCTTTTCGTTTACACCTCATTCCTTTATATGCTTTATTTCTACATATATTAAAGCTATAAGCTTATACATTCCTTCACAATATTATATACCTCGTATTCCATGCCATACTTTCTTCTTATGTATTTTATGATGAAATACTGATACCATATCTTTTTCTCTATATCATTTATTCTCTTGTATTTTGGGGCTGTATGCCAAATACTTTATCTCATTGTTTTGCCTCTTAATTTATAGCATTCTAATTAAGATACATATTTCATATCCACCTTTACACTTATATATTATATAAGTTTCCATACTTATTCATTCTTTCACAATCATACACGTATATATACACACTACATTTCATAAATACTGGCCATGCACTGACCGTTTTTCATAAACATTGAATACTTTTACCGGTTATATTCATTCACATTCGGAAGTAACAACTTCCTATCTATTTATTATAGTTCTTATTTTCATTCTTTTATCTTATCTTTGATTCGCCTAGTACTTACTTAGGCATTCACTCTTATTCCTTACTTCATATTGATTATGATCTTTAGTCACGTTTCTTACATTCTTTCGGTTACATTTTTATCATTTACATTTCTTCTTATACTTATTTTATATGATCACCATTCCTGATTTCAAATGACCATTTTTTTCCCATTCAGGTAACTTACTTCGTTATATTACTCATTATAGCATTGTACTTATGACTTAATCATTTGTTTCAACCATTAAATGCATTTATTTATCATATTTCCTTCAGATTTGGAAGTCACGACTTCCCATTTCTTACACTTCCATTTCTGTCATTGATTCCTTATTTAATACTTGATTAAGTATTTTGCTTTCATTTTATATTAACATATTTAATCACAACTTTTTTTTTCTTTTTATACATACTTTAATCCCCTGATTGTCCATAGGAGACGCACCATACTACTTCTCAATATTTATTCTTTACCTCTTTTGGGTTTTGTCTACAATTACAAACCCAACTCATTCCTTTTACTTTTCTTCGGTTAAGTGTTTTCATTCTTCTTTATTATATGAGTTTTATTCATATATATATATATATATATATATATATATATATATATATATATATATATATATATATATATATATATATATATATATATATATATATATATATATATATATGTATATATATATATATATATATATATATATATATATATATATTCATATATATATATATATATATATATATATATATATATATATATATATATATATATATATATATATATATGAATATATATATATATATATATATATATATATATATATATACATATATATATATATATATATATATATATATATATATATATATATATATATATATATATATATATATATATATATATATATATATATATATATATATATATATATATGTGTGTGTGTGTGTTCATATTCTTTTCCAATCTTTCTTTCTTTGGTCACTGTAGTGACATTACATCTAGTTTCATTCCAAAATCATACCTCGTTCCGTTAGACAACGGAACTTTTCAACTATACAAATTCTTTTCATTTCTCTTTTATTATTCTCTCAAGTTTCAATCACATATACTTTACAATGATTCATATAGGGTATGGGGTTTTCCCCACTACATACCTCATATTATTTATTCCATCTTTAACACTTTTCCATTATACTTTAACATTTTAAGTCATACTTGATTTTATTACATAGGTATACCGAACCTATGCCCCTCAAACCTCCTAAATTCGTCCCTTACAGCTTCACATGATTCCTGTGTGGTTCCACCAAACTCAAATATATATCCTGTGATTATGATAGTACGAGCCCATATTATTATAACCACCTATACATATTTGCTTCCAGCTTTACCACCAGGACTCATGTTTCACTGTTTCAGGTTTACCCCTGCTTTTACTTACTTACGACCTCATATTTAAGTATGTACCTTACTTAACTCCTACACAGTTTAAGTCTAGGTTCAAGTATTGACACCTAGTTCGCTTAAACTATGACTCTGATACCAAATTGTAACACCCCAATCTCACACAAAATTTTTTTTCAAGACTTTATAATACAAAATATTTAGTTATACACACGGGGTATTACTCTTCTGTATCATTACCACAATTCAAGCAGCACCTACTTTGCACAACGAAAGCTACCGTCCCACACTCGACTCTTCTAATCCCTTGTTTGATTACCTGAGTACATAGCATTTTAAAAACATACGTAAGACATACGTCTCGTGAGTAATATGGGTTTTAGACCCAAAACAGTTTTTCCAGATTTTAAACATTCCAAATTTTCATATTATTTAATTTCCTATGAGCGCACCCATAGGTTTTCCTTTTCATTTGTGAGCACATTCCTACGAGCGCACCCGTAGGTTGTATACGAGACGCACCCGTATAACTTCTCCCTCGACAGCATGAAACAAATTCATCCATCAAGGTATCAATTAGACAACTACTTCGCGACGGGAGGTACCATCCCAGTAGTGTCTTTTGACCACCCCTACCGCAGCAGGCCGTGATCTTTATCCGGATACTTCTCAACTCATCAACATGGCTCAATCACCTTATTAATTCCTTGTATTTCTCATTTATCTTTTGTATACATTATAGTTACTATTTCATAGTATCATTTCCAATTTCACAAAACCATTTCCAATTCCATAAAGCCATTTCCATTTCCATTAAACCATTTCAAATTCCATAAAACCATTTTGACTCCCAAAACATTTTGTATAAAACTTGTTTTTGCTATGTACTCAAAAATCCACATATCACTCACCTTGGGTAGTTAGAGAAGTCTAACTATAATTACACCATTCCTTGTCCCTTCCATTCATTGCCCTTTTACTTCTTAAGTACCTAAGAAGTTTATTCACACTTTATTAATAACATGTTATACTTTATCGTTCATGTTAACCGACTCTATAACTCCTTAGAGTCCTTATTATACCAATATGGGTCATAACAGGTCTATAACTTTTAAATGACCCACTTTAAATAAACCGTATATTATACGTATTTTACTACAGTACCCTCGGGAAGTCGTATTTTCATTCCAACAATTTTCCATGAAGGTTTGGACCATAAGGGACCTATGTTCAAAATTTGAGATCAAATGGACAAGTTTTGAACCAAATCTCAAAATCAAGTTGCACTTGGCAGGAGACTCAATGCATTTCTGCATCGCCGCCTCGCGTCGCGACGGGGACCCTGGTCGCGTCGCGACTGCTGCTGGTACAGACCAGTGAGTTATATTTTTATGCTACAAATTCCCATTTTCTCATATTAAGTCCTTAATACACGATTTAATCACTAGGGTTTGTTCCAAGACCAAAACCATTCATTTACTTCAGGTTTTTAACCATTGAAATCATAAATTTCAATTATTTTCCAAACATTCCGTTTTTTGCATTTTTGATTCAAAAACCGAAATTATCCAATATTAAGCACTTTTACTGATTTATTTCAACAATTACCACATATGGAACTTATCAAAACTCCTTAGAATCAATTTAATCATGTAAACTTGAATTCTAAGGATCTTAAACAAGATTCCAATTTTTCAACAATAGCAACATACTTTGATGATTTTGAGATATTTTCTTTATACACAACTTAATTGTTTTAGACTTATTCCATGACTAAAACCCACCATTCAGACATGTTTTTAAACCATGGAATCACTGATTCCATTCGAATTCATGAAAATCTCATTTTTAAGGCTTTGATCCCGAAAACTGAAATTACTTCAATTTAACAATTAGAAACCATTAACTACTTCTATTAAGACATATTGAACTCATTAAAACCCTTTAAATCAACTGGGTCATATAAACCCGTGATTTAGGGTTCTTGAGCCAAAAACCCAATTTTTCCCAATTTCAACCAATCCTTTGATTTAAACATGTTTTCTTAGTTCATAAGACGTGTATAATATTAGAAATCATTAAAACCATATGAACTCCAACTGAAATTTCAGTTTCCAACTTATCCCGTGAAGAACACACGAGGAGCTAGGTTGGAAAATTGAATTACTAACCTTATTTGAGCTTGAATCCTTCAATTCCTAACAATTTGTACCACATTTCCGCTTCCAATCTTCAAGAACCCACCAACCCGTGTCCTCTAGCCTTCTCCAGAAACTTCTCCCGTGTTCTAAGAACTGGGAGATGATTTCCTCCCTTTTATACCTAGCAATTTTACACTATGGCCCCCTCTAGTTCCATTTTTCCCAAAATGGCACAAAAATTCATTTTTATAACATTATAAGTTTTGTTTTCTTTCATTTTAACCTCAACATTATATTTTCCTTACATAAAAGTCATTTGTATGCCAAATGACCATTTTGCCCTTTCTGACAATTTTACTATTACGCCCCCGTTCAAACCCAACTTTTCATATGTTCATTTTATGATTTTTACCAAAATTTTCAGGTTCTTACAGGAAACCCAAACCATCGGTTTCTTTTTCAGTTTCGGTTTTTTGGTTTTTTTCGGCTTTTCGATTTCTGTTTCGGTTTTTGCTCATCCGTATGTATATCCTTATCTCACTGGGAGATTGAGTTTGAGATGAACGATTGAATATGGGGCGTAGTAAAAGAAATCGGGCTATATTCATGACCGAGGGGTATCCGATACAGGTAATCACGTAGGGTTTATTTGAAACTTCTAATTTTAGAAAAATGGTCCTTCAACTTTCATCATCTATTAGATTTAACCTAAAACCCGATTTTTTTAATTAAATAGTACTTTCGGAAATAGCAAACACCCCCTTTACTTTCTAAATTTCATCATTTATAACGTTTTAATTAATTTATCTTTATTTTGTGACAATCAACCCCCCTTTAAATTTTTTAATGCCACAAAAACACATTTAAAATTTTTAGTATCACTTAAACCCCTTTTAGTCTAATTAAATAATACTTACCCCTATTTCATTAATTCAAATCATAATGATCATCGGCCAAGATGAATATTGGTCCCTTAGGTCCCGTGGGGTTGAAATCCATATGTGTATAGATCCAACCTAATATTACGCCTTTTGGCTACAAATAAAGAGTGAATGGCATCAGAGTGCTTCTAAGCATCGGAATGAGATGAAAGACACATAACTCCAACATCATGGACATGACCATCTACGTATCATCGCATTGACACAACTATTGCTTGAGAGAAGCACATAATCTCTTCACCCTTGAAGTAAAAAATAATGCATTCGGGTCTAAGGCACAACTGAATACCCAATTTAAACCTCAGCGCATCAAAAATTTTACATTTATTAAGATCTTTGTCTTCCCTCCATTACAACATCTATCTAAACGGACAACAGTCCGCCAATTCTACGGGTAGACCAAGTGCTCATATTAACTTTTTTGTTTAATATTTATTACCACCATGGTATTGTCTTTTGGTAACTCATCATTCATCATTTGACAAATTGCATCAAAACATTGCACATGGATGTGATATTACGATTTGATATTTAATAAGGATGTGCTACTTTTTTACAACCAGACCACAAATCCCTATCAACGGCATCTAACATATAAAACACTTATTTATCTTTTGGATTTGGCTCATCATCAAGAGTTCCTGTTATGAAATCAAGACCTGCAACATCCAAAACCAGTTCCTTATAAGAGGGTTCATGTTGTTCATTCAAAAAAGTGCTTGTATCATTTATCCCTAATGAAGTACTACCCATTAATTTTTTTTCCATGTTTATCCCACAAACGACAGTCTATAATGAACTAAACTTAGCGAAGTGATACTTTACTACGATAAGTTTTTATATGCTCGGATACGACATTTTACTCATGGTTTTGCCTTTCGGGCGAGGCCCGAATAAAAAATCTCAAGTCATCACCGTAACATTTTACAACGTTGTCCAAAATGTGATATATTTTAGGAAGCATAGAAACCAATTCTAAATTAGAGACCAGAACTGAAGTAGCTGGCATCAGTTCCATAATTTGAGAACCTAGACCAAAAACACTTTCAATCTATTCCAAATTTTAGGAACTAAAAATGTGCACTTACATTAGTCTGGATTCCTGAACGAACATAATTTCCTTGGCAGTTTTAGTTCTGAAAGTGGTATTATGTTTCGTAGTCCACCCCTGGTGTTCAAAGACGGCACCTCGTTTTGTTGTCCATATTTATTGTAGTGTGATATATTTTTAGGCTATAAATTGTGTTTGGTAATTTTTATTATAAAAATTTTGTACTTTTTATTATATAAATTGTGTTTTTCAGTGTTTCAGAATCGTTTGAAGGGTCTAAACTTTAATTAGTGTCCACTTACAATAGTTTCGGTTCCTGACCCACACTTTCCAAGGGGATTCTAGTTCTGAAAGTTGGTACCCAATTTCATTGTTCACCCCTATTGAAATTTGGTACCCAGGTTTTTTGTCTGTATAATTGATTTATTGTAGTGTAAGGTGTTTTTCGACCATCTAGTTATAACGTTTACTCAAAATGAAATTTTTCTTAATATTTTATTATATAAATGGTGTTCGTCAATGTTCTGAGATCGTTTAACGGGTCTAAACTTTACTTGGAAAGTCAAAACACTTGAAATTTCATATCGGAAAAATCTATGGAAAAATAGTAATGAACTTTGATTTCGTAGAATTTTTTGTAGCAAAATAGCCACGGTATTATATTCTGTGGCAATTTTTTGTACTAACATAGTTATAGATTTTGATATTCAGGAAATTTTGTAGTAAATTAGCTACGAATTTCAATTCTATAGCAAATTTTGTAGCAAAATTGATACGGTCATTGATCATTAGCAAATCCTTTAGGAAATGAGTTACAAATTATGATACGTAGCAAAATAGCTATGAATGTTCATCCCGAAGCAGATTGCTATAAACATTGGTTTAGAGTAAATTGTGTAGTAAAATAGTTGACTTTTGATAGTGTAACAAATCTCATAACAAACTAGCCACGGCCTATGTTTCCATAACAACTTTTTGTAGCCATTTACATATTAGCTACGGAATAAAAGTCTATACCAAATTTTGTAGAAAAAAAATGCTATCGACAGCCATTCTGTAGCATATTCCATAGCATATTCCGTAGCAAAATAGCTACGAATTTTGATTTTGTAGAAAAAATTTTTAGCTATTGAAACTTTTTCTTGTAGTGTATGTCTTGACATACTATCGACTCAACTCAACTATGAATAGGTCTCAATAACTATTAATCTAGGAAACTAGGTTCCAATCCAAAACTAGATCATTCAATAGTCATTCCACAACATGATGTTCTTGTTGGATTAGGTGTCTAAGTCATGACTAATAATTTGTATTTACCTAATTAATAGAAGCAAAGTCCATTTGGGTTGCCCTCATAGCTAGAGGTTTGGCAGAAATTCCAGGAGAGAGAAAGATTGATTTATTATATGATTAATAAATTAATATAAATAAAATAAATAGTTTATTAATATATTAAACTGATAATATATTAATTAGAAACTATATTAGTTAACTAAAAATTAATTGGAATTAATTTAGTGATTAATTTAATTAATTAAAGGTACAGGGACTAAAATTGTAATTATTCAATAGTTGAGTAAGTGACAGTTTTAATAGGCCAGATGACCACGAAGTTATATATGAAATATATATATAATTTCTAAATTAATAAGTTAGGATAAATAGGTTTGAATCAAATGATAAAATGTTTATCTTGATTTGAATTCAAAAAGGTTTATCTCTAAGGCTTATCTACTGGCCAACTGGAATATATAAATAGGGACCATGGGGGAACCCTTTTCTGCGCCAATTCTCACATATTCTCTCTAGAAATTTCGTGGCTTACCCCTAGCCCTTGTGTGTGACTTCATTTGAGGCAAGGCATTTGCATTGCTTAGCTTGCAAAAAACAACTAAAAGGTTAGTTTTTCTGTATTTATTTCTTTAGCAATTTTCTTCTGGCCTTTTAGGAAATATTTATATGTTCAATAGTAGAAAACATAGATCCTCATAGGTTGCATGTGAATTTAGGGTTTTAGTTCATAGATTTGCATAAAACCTTTCAGTGGTATCAGAGCTTTTGTTTGTTTTCTTGTTGAATTGTTATAACTGTTTTCCTAAAATTAGGGTTTAAAGCTTATAAACCCTAATTGGCCTAATTTCGATTTTGAGGTTTAAGGTTTTTGAAACCCTAGCCTCTCCCCCCTCTTTTCGATTTTCACATTAGGGTTTAGAAGGCTTTCCATTTTTGGTAACTTTAATTATTTAAAGGGTTTATTTCATAAAAAACATTATATTTTCAACTTTTTTCTATTTAAACCTAAAACTTTATTTTTTTTCAAAAAAGACCTAAATTTTGGAGAAACTTTTTAATTCACACCCTTAACCGGTTTAACAGGTTATACATACTTTTTTTTTTTCAGAAAAAACCTAATTTCTTTTCTTTTTTCCGAAAAAAACCCTCAATTTCAGTGATTTTTCCACAAAAAAAAAAAATTTCTTCGTTTTTATAATTAACATAACTTTCATATACGATGTCCAAATTCTACGAATTTTATATCCCTGGAAAGGTCGTAAGTAATACTACAACTTTGCTTTACTGACTTTTGTTTAAATATGGTCAGATATTTCGTTACACTGGCTTGTTTTCTTATAATAGTTGTATCTTTTGCATACGAGCTCCGTTTTCGACGTTCTATAAGTCGACGGATTCGTAAACGCGAATACATCGTTTAATGAATATTATTTAAACCAAAATATTAATTGTATGATTTATCGAATTTTACGCTACTGTAGTCTATTATTCGAAATTATAGCGTTTACTCGATAAATGATTCGAAATAGCGTATTGTAGTATTATAATTTCCAATATTACCTTAGAAAAGTTATGAAAATTATATTTCAACGTATTATCCTAATTTGCGCTCTGGTTGACCTTTGTTGACTTTTGTTGACCAAATTTGACAGATGTCGCAGACGGGGTCGCAAGAAAGTGACGACGTGGCACTTATGTGGTTGGAGTTTGAACGGTACAATTTAAACCTTCACGAGCGGATGAAATTTGAAAAGAAAAAAAACTTACGAAGACAAACAATGAGCCCACCATGATCAACAACGAGCCCGTGAATAAAAACAACGTTATATGAAAGATATGCCAATGTTATAGTATTAGTTACGATATTTCCAGAGATATAAAGTTGGTAGAATTTTAACATCTTATATGAAAGATATGCCAACTACAAAAACGAAAAAAATATTTTTCATTGTGAAAAAGTCCCTGAAAAATCGTTTAACTTGCGGATAAACTCGTAAATAGCCTAATTTAAAAAGTTTTCTGAAAAAAGAAATAATTTAGGGTTTTTTCGTAAAAAAGAAAAAAATTGAGGTCTTTTAGTCGACGACAAGACCTTTATGTCTTTCAGTCGTTTTTTCGTAAAAAAGAAAAAAATCGAATAATAGACTACAGTAGCATAAAATTCGATAAATCATACAAATAATATTTTGGTTTAAATAATATTCATTACACAATATATTCGTGTTTACGAATTCATCGACTTATGAAACGTCGAAAACGGAGCTCGTATACAAAATATACAACTATTATAAAAAATGTCAATGTAACACTGGTTTTCTTTTAATTATATAAACCATTTAGATCCGTGGAGGCACTTGTACACCTTAGATATGAATGTTAGAAAATCGGAAAAAAAATATCTAAATAGGTTTATGCTCATGTTTATGTGACCGTAGCGAAATATATGAAGATATTCAAACAAAAAGTCAGTAAAACAAAGTTGTAGTATTACTTACGACCTTTCTAGGGATATAAAGTTCGTAGAATTTGGACATCGTATATGAAAGTTATGTCAATTACAAAAACGAAAAAAAAAATTCTTTGTGAAAAAATAACTGAAATTGAGGGTTTTTTCAGAAAAAAAAAGAAATTAGGGTTTTTTCTGAAAAAAAAAAGTATGTATAACCTGTAAAACCAGGTAAATGGTCTAAATTAAAAAGTTTTTCCAAAATTTAGGTTTTAACAGAAAAAAGTTAAAAGTGTAAGGTCTTTTATGAAATAAACCCTTATTTAAATGGATAACCTTAAACCCATTAGTTGTTAATTTCGAAAATTAGGGGTTTAAGATAGGTTTAAATTAATTTGATTAATTTGTGATACCTATCTGGATTTAATTAATTTAATTAATTGTTTAATTAAAAGATAAATTTAAAGGTTTAATTTAATTTTAAATTTAATAGTTAAATATTCAAATAAATTAAAAGATAAACCAGGAATATTTTAAAAGGTTTTACAATACATCTTATATATATTATAATTAAAAGTTAATATTATATGTATAAGATAAACTGGTTAGTCAAATCAATAGTAGGCCTCATTCACAAAGCTGTTCTATAAAGAGGGTATAAGGAGACTGCCTATAAAATGACGGTCTAATGGGTGTCCACTCTCACCCACCGCTCTCCTGATCAGTGGAGGGTCGTTAGCCGAACGGGTTTGATAGGACCGCCTAATCTCATTAAAAGTATAATGTTATTAATCAAAGTACTAGAACCGCTTAATAAAATCCCAAATCTAGTTACTTTAGGAAAAATGTGAAAAGATGCTAACCCATGAAATTGCACATTACACTTTGTGAAACATTAGTGGAGCGTGTGTGGTTTGCCGACACACTAATAGGGGTTCATAAAGAGTGGTAATGGGTTTCTCATGATTTATCATTGTTGATGGAGCGCGTATGGTTAACCGGCACATCAATTAGAGATGATAAATGACATTGATGTTACCAAGCTAATTTGCATGGTTATTCACATCTTGTTTGTGATCCTCGGCATCCCAGTCACAAATAGAAGAGCATATCCGAGATTAAACATGTCATTGAACAGTTCAATGAATCTCACAGATCTAGGAATTTCATAAGACTGAAATTGATAAATGTTATCTACCTTAATGACCATTGTGTTGTGATTACGGCATCCCTCTTCACACCATAGTTGGGGTATTTTGGATCCTAGCCTTATTAAATAATATATTGGGTAATTATTTAAGAGGATTAATTAAACTAATAAATTCAAAGTTTATAAATGTCTTAAGATAGTGTCAATTCTCCTCCTTATCCTCCTTCACCCATTTCTGAGAGCTTCATATAGCACCTTACAATATGGTAAGGCTGACTGGCCTTAACTACATGGTATGGCTTCACAAATAGAGAATAGTTCTTAGTTTTGCTGAAGAGCCATATCTGATTGACTGTCCTTTCCTCAAAGCATGGCATCACACAGCAGCTTGTGATGAGCATGACCCCTTAACTATTGAGTTCAAGGAAGTTCGTTGCCTCATGCTATTGATCATTGACCCCGAGTTCCGCAGGGATTTAGAATTCCTGGGGTCAGATAAGTTAGCACAGCTGGTTGAGGAAAGGTTCCAATAACCGGTTGAAAAGGGACGAGCTAATATTTTCAAAGAGCTTGAATTGTGCAGGAAGTAGCACTAGTTCACATGTTCTCAAGACAGAGAGACACATAAGTGAACTGTATAAATTTGGTCACCATTTAATCGGGAGTTGAGCATTAACTCGACTCGATGGTATGTTCATCCAGATGGACAGGAAGGGTAGTCATATACGACAATCATGGAAATGCATTCAATGTTGACTCTGTATGAGTCATTCATCGAGAAGCATAGTTCCATTCATTCAGCTACTTCGGGATTGAGTCCAGTAATAAAGGCACATCAAGAAATGATCCAGATCGTCTGGACTAGTTTTTCGGTGTATCAAACTGGGAATCCACAAGGTGGGACACAGTCACAGAAAGATTGGAAAAATGCTCCAAAGACGAACGGTTTGGCAACTCAGGAATATCTTAAAACTCAGAACTCCTGATCCTTAATTCCTTGATACGGGATGTGTTTATCACATTTTCTTTGTATGCATGGACTCGGTAGGATGCGAGATTTTGTTACATAGGAGCACATTCGGATTGGATCCGAAGCTCGGGCAGTTTGGGAGTTTAGTTAGATATTATGATATTGTTATTAGCTTATTAGATACGTGCGACATTACCTGTCATATAGTACATTGTTCAAGGGTATTTTGTTTTTATAAAATGTTGATTTTCTTTTAATACATGTTTGTTTAAAGTATCCTTGAAATGTTGTATGAGTATGTTAATTGCATGAATGGCAATAACTTGAATGTTGATACATCCAATGGTATTGGATTTATAAATTGTGTTCTTCATGATTGTTAAAGTGAATTTTATGAGAATCACTTCAACCAAAGGTTCGGTTGGACAGGACTTTGGAATCATTTGACTTAGAGTCGCATGATGAATTGAATGCTTAATAAAATTAATTGTGACAAGAAATGAATCACCCAAAGATCCAATGGATAGGATTTTGGAGTCAGGTGATGATTACATATCTTGAACAAAATTGACAAAGTCATAAATTTACATAGAGATGTAAAAGATATCAATATTTTGAGCAAAAGATACATAAGTTACTGTGTATTGCTTGAATCTTCAAACACAACACAATTGGTTGTACTTCATGATATTTGTCAATTAGTATGACAAATATGGCTTCGTTATCAGAATAAGCAATTGATTGAAACCTTGAAGTGTTCAAGGATTTCAAAGGAAGTATAAGATCAAAAGAATCTGAGTGACAACATGGACTGAGAAAATGTTTCACAATTTATTCTCTTCCAAGAACATTAATAGTTATAATGTGTCTTAGGGAAGATGATGGAGCATTGATCTAAATAGTTTGATCCTCGATGTATAAGATACATTTCCAATTAGTTTTTTGATGAATTGAATATTCAACCAGTCAGACCATAAAAACCATATTCCGACCACATCTTAGACTAAGTAGGTTATACAGACATTGTCTGAAATGTAAAGCTGGGATCATCCCACTTGTACATAGAAAGTCCAGGGTCATGTTGTGCTCGTCCGAACCTCATGACTAGCCTGTACCTGATCAGCAGTGTCGTTTCATTGGATATCCCGACTGTAACTGTGAAAGAAGACTTCTTTTGGGAAGGACTCATATTCTAAGGAAACAGTGGGAGTAAGAATAATCCTGAATGAGTTCAGGATTAGCCAATTGAAAGAACCTTTAGTCATCACTAGGCTTGAGCAGGAATCAGATTCCTGTTAAACCTAACATACTCTTCTCTTAACCAGTAGTATTGGTCACCATCATAAAGTGTTGTGATCTGGGTGACATACCAATTAGTGGTAAAACACTAAAGTTGGTACAGATTAGCAGTCCGACTACTTGGAAGCATTGGTGAGCCCGGTTGTTGCCAAATAAGAGAACCTTAGGGCAAGACACAGTCTATGTAACAATTTGACTGATTTTAGACCTGGTCTTAAAACCAGTGGGAGTAATTGAATCATCAAAAGAAAGCGACATGGATAGAAATGTACTTACATAACATCTGGTTGAGTGTGACGATACTCAGAGTCAAGCAATTGATTCCGAGAGAAGCACTCTCAATAGAAGATAAAATCTGAAAGGATACTGCATGGCATATTGTGAGACGTTAGTGGAGCGCGTGTGGATTACCGGCACACTAATAAGGACTCACAAAGAGCATGCAAATACAGAAGGTACATGGCACCGGGATTCATTCCACGGGCACCTCGCAAGAAAGGAAACTCGGATTCTCAAAATATGCCAAAAGTTTTGGATTTTGTGAATAGCCTGAAAGATTCCCATAACTATGTCAGAAAGGTTTCGGATTCTCAACATGTGCCAAAAAGGTTTGGATTTTGTGAATAGTCTGAAAGAGTCAAAGCCAGTGGGAGTATCGTTGTTGTCTGCTTATGACTATATGTTAGTTACATATTGTTTCTAGGAAATATCTCTTATCATTACAAAGTGTAATGATTTGACGTTAAGAGATGATTCACTATGAAAGACTTTAAGAGATACAACATACTCAGGTGGTTGCGAACATCTATTAGATAGATAGAAATTTTGCCAATATGATATTGATGAGATTCAAGATGCATAACCCCGGGAAAGAAGTTTCCTATCATTGCAAAGTGTGATGACTTGGCATGAAAGAAATAAAAAGGTGCAATATAATCATGTAGTTCACAGACATCTATCAGATAGATGAGATAGTCAGTATAGAACAAGCCATTGTAAGCATGATCTTGATAAGATTCAAGATGCATGAGAAGAGTCTCTGAAAGAAATTTGTTTTAAAAAAAAATCATGACACAAGGATTATAAATAATCTTTGGATTCTGAAAGGGTTTGGAATAAGATTAGATCGGGTTCCACAAGCTTCTTGGATCGATCAGAGGTGTCATGAACATGTCCTGATAACTTGATGCTTAGGGCATAGCAAGTTGGATTCAGGATATCGTTTTGCTGGGAATACTGGATGGAATATTTGAACTAATGTGAGAAATCATTGGAAAATGATTGGGGTGAAAGTGATAGTAATAATTTGAAATAGTTTCAAAGTGGTAATTATTAACATCAGGACGTGGTGCTAAAGGACTTCATGGCTAAAGAGTTTCGTTGGTATTCTGATGGAGCGCGTGTGGTTCACCGGCACATCATAACATCTCGAAATAGTCTTAGGGTGCAGTCAAGTAGACTAAAGACCCCGAGAACAATGGGTAGTCACAGTACACATCACCAGAATGGGGTTGTAAGTGAGAATGACAGAATGACAAATTGAGATGTCATCGGAAGAGCATCCGATTGGATCATCTGCAATGAAGTGTACAAGTGTAAGACACTTTTGAATACATATAAAGAGTGTAATGTTCATGTAGACAAAGATATAAAACTTGAATTGAAAGTTTAATAGAAATCTAGAAACCGATAATAGTTTATGACAAGATCCGACTTGGTGATTACCTCGTGGAGACTTGGTAATAAGCAGGAGTAACTGCCAGTCAGATCTTTATGTTTCGCTTTTGCATGTTTTACTTCCCGAATAATTTAATTATTCAGAAAGGTCCACAGTCGTTCATACTTTAGGAAGTAAGTATTGAATCAAGACTGTCATGAATAGGTTTGTAGACTGTCTAAGGAGTTAGACATAGCAATAGGATTGCTACAACATTCATGAGTGCTTAGAAATAGAGATTTGAGTATTGGATAAACCCACACTCAATAGATTGCTTCATGGATTACATCACGAGCAATGTTGAGACGATAATATCTGATGATCTTGAAGTGGAGAGATATGAGTTATAATTTACAAGGAAGTTGTTCATTGATAATACGAAAACACATCGGTAACTCGATGTTATAAAACGTGTTGTTGTGAATGATTTGTCTGGTAAAAGATATAAGCATATTAGTCAAAGCTTATTCGTTCCTTGACCCTAACGGGAAACAGATATCTGTAGGCCTCTCGATGATTTTGAAGTTGACTAAAATGCTGGCCCGCCAGGACTAAATTGATGTTTTCAATTAGAAGTCTTATGTCATATGCAAATCAGAAATCGGGAAACAGAGTACCAGACATAGATTGATCTCAATCCATGTCTCATGTCCGGAAATATCTTGTTGGACGGAGGATCATATGATCACTTATCTATGGACAGAACTGACTGGGTCAGAGTTCAACAGCAGTTTCTAGGAAGCTACAGTTTGCTGATTAATTAGAGGTTAAATTGGTAATTATAGTCATAGACTTATCCAAATGGGAGACTGTTGGATTAGGTGTCTAAGCCATGACTAATAATTTGTATTTACCTAATTAATAGAAGCAAAGTCCATTTGGGTTGCCCTCATAGCTAGAGGTTTGGCAAAAATTCCAGGAGAGAGAAAGATTGATTTATTATATGATTAATAAATTAATAGAAATAAAATAAAAAGTTTATTAATATATTAAAGTGATAATATATTAATTAGAAACTATATTAGTTAATTAAAAATTAATCTGGAATTAATTGGAATTAATTTAGTGATTAATTTAATTAATTAAAGGTGCAGGGACTAAAATTGTAATTATTCAATAGTTGAGTAAGTGACAGTTTTAATAGGCCAGATGACCACGAAATTATATATGGAATATATATAATTTCGAAATTAATAAGTTAGGATAAATAGGTTTGAATCAAATGATAAAATGTTTATCTTGATTTGAATTCAAAATGGTTTATCTCTATGGCTTATCTACTGGCCAACTGGAAGCTATAAATAGGGACCCTGGGGGAACCCTTTTCTGCACCAATTCTCACATATTCTCTCTAGAAATTTCATGGCTTACCCCTAGCCCTTGGGTGTGACTTCATTTGAGACAAGGCATTTGCGTTGCTTAGCTTGCAAGAAACAACTAAAAGGTTAGTTTTTCTGTATTTATTTCTTTAGCAATTTTCTTTGGCCTTTTAGAAAATATTTATATGTTCAATAGTAGAAAACATAGATCCTCATAGTTTGCATGTGAATTTAGGGTTTTAGTTCATAGATTTGCATAAAACCTTTCAGTTCTATCATTAGAATGCACTAAGAATCTTAATGTAGACATATATAAAGAATCAACAATGACATGTATCCAATATAGAGTGGAATTATCTACTCATATTGGCACTTGATTCACTAGTTAATACAAGTCTCTTGTCTTGAATGCCTTTTGTCCATTCCCTTCTTGCTCTTGGAATATCCTCTAATCATGATTCCATATAATTCATATTGACACATAAAATTATGTGTTTAAAATGACAAGTACTCTACTACACCCATCTTAATGAGCATTAAATACTCATTAAGCTCATGACTTAATCTGTTAAGTCAAAAGTAAAAATGTCCCAATAAATCAATATCTTGGAATTCCATCAAAACTCTAATGCCTAATGCTTGTCTCACATTTGAACTTTTCATATATCATGATACTTGTAATTTAGATGTATCAAGGTTGAACATAACATGGCTTTAATGCAACTTTACTAGTTGAAGATCAATTATTCGACATATCATAGACCATACTCATAAATTGTATAATCTCTTTCCAACTATTAGCATGTTTTACTTACCACGATATGCTTCAAACAATTTAATCATTTTGAAGTTATGACATCTCACCCCAATAGATAGTGTTTAACTCAAATAAAGCATGCAGTATGAGTCATTAAGCAGGGAGTATGAGTCCTTACCTTGTAGCAAAAGACCTTTGAAAACATTCTTGATTCTTTAAGAATCTGACCACACGTAGTAAAACACTAAGAACACACACACACATACTAGTTCTTAGGAGAGTTTTTGAAGAGTTAAATATGATATTTTAAGGTGAAAATACTCTATTAAGTGATGTTTTCATCAGGTCACCCATCATTTTCCAGTTGTACAACTTAGAAACCGAACACATGTCTATTCTGTACGAGAATGCGCCGCGTTCAATGTAGTGACGTGTTGCATACCTTACAAGTCCTCTTTAGCATCGTGTTCTTGACAACTAGACGTGTCACCTTCTACCGTTGGATGTGTCGCGTACTTTACAAGCTCTTTAATGTCATCCCTTACACCATAGAATGTGTCATGTTATCTTCTTGAATGCATTGTGTAGTTATCGATGTTTGATCGCGTGTTTTACATTTACGCGTCATGTAAATTATCGTGACAATCTACTTTTCAATTCTCTCATCAAATTGGATATGTACTTTGGGAACGCATGGCATCCCTAATATGGGAGTGTCGTGTAAAAAATACAGAAAATCTCCTGTTAAAAACAACTTTTCCAATTCACTCATTTTTAACTTCAAGATGCCAAACTCAATCATCATGGTCCAAACACATATCATAACATAATCATATCATAAAATATTGAATCTAGATGATTTTTTATCTAAAATGACCAAATTTCCCGTATGGTCAAGTTCACCATTCTAACATTGATTTTGAAATATCAATACAATCAAACCTAGAAACTTGGTTCTTCCAATAAGGGCCACTACAAGTTGAATGAGTTTTTTTATCTTCCATATTTTTTGCAATAGAAAGAAATTCTCCACAAGAACAATCAGATATATCTTAAACCATCCTTAATTCATTCAAAATCTTGTTCAGCTTAGTGAAGTAAGTTGTGAATCTAGCTAAACCTTGTTCAAATGGATATAAATTTTTCTAGATCTAATATAGCATTGATTAATTTGACTGGTCATACATTTGTGCTAGTTCTACCCAATTCGAATAAGCGGTTTGCAAAGAAAATCTCTTTTAGGAATTTCTTTATTTAATGAATTTAAATATCCATTTGATCACCATGGAATTCACATGATTCTAGTTATGGTCTAAAATAGAACTCATTACTGGTTGTTGTATTTCACTGTCAACAAATCCTAACTCACCATTGGCAGACAATGTTAGAATCATTAATCTCCTCCAAGCATAAAATTAGGCCCGAAGGAGATGAAGTAGGTTGATTGGGATCTATTCTGTCAACAGGTCCTTGGTCTGGTCAGGATGTCATTGGCGAAAAATGTTGCATATAACATTGTCAATGAGAAGACAATTTTCAGGTTAATCAAGACGTTATCTAACATGTTCGAAAAAACCTCGTTGTCTAAAAGGGTATTCTTAATTACATAAATGGTTAATATGAAGATAAATAAAGTAATGATGATGCAAAATCACGTACTGGTCAAGATATACGTTGAAGGAATTCATGGGAATATTAAAGTTGTACCCGGAGTATAGACTACATAGGCAGAAAATAAAATAGAGGGGGTAACAAAAAAGGAAGATAAAGTAAAGGAAGAGAGGTGAGTCTAAGAACATGAAAGATATTAAATGTTGGAGTTTCAAAGACAATGGTCACTTTAAAAATCAGTGCATAAAACCATTGGCGGATAATGCCAAAAGGAGGTGAATATGGCAACAGATTTTGATGATGCCTATTTTGTTGTGTAGAAAGTATCAGTCAATCTTGGATTATGGATTCAGGTATCTCGTTTCATGCTAGCGATTGTAGAAAAGTAATGTAGAATTTTCATCCTTACAGTAGGATGGTACCACTTGCTGATAAAATAGCCTAGAGTTGGGGACGTTTTTCTCAATACCTCTTTCGTTCAAAGTAGACATTAAAGGATGTCAAATATATTATATACTTCAAGAGATGCTAATATCAGTAGGGCTGTTAGATGATGAAGGTCACCATGTAGATTTTTTCAATCACTGGTGGAAGGTAACAAAGGGTAACCTTGTAGTTGCTCGATGACTAGAAAAGCAGAACACTTTATATGGTTGAAGTTTTTTTGTTGCAGGTAGGGGAAGCATTGAAATTGAAGATACAATAGTGTCTAGTCTATGAAACCAAAGGCTTGGGACTACGAGTGACAAATAGATGAAGATATCAGCTTCAAAATGAAATTTTCCAATTTTAAAAAATATGACAGTTCACTTTTACTGGCCAAGTGTTATTGGAAAGCAAACGAAAGTTACTTTTTTGAAGAATAGTCAACCAACCAAAGTTGATAAGTTGAAATTGGTTCATTCTATTGTATACAGAACCATATCGATTTGTTCAATAGGAGGCTTGAAAATTAATCTAAATTTTCAGCAATTCAAACTAGCAGAAAGCTGTTGTAAGAATGAAACATATGTCAACATCAAGTTCTTGATGCCAGATAATGAAGGAGAATAGAGTAGTAAAAGTTTGTTGATTATTGTCCTAAAAATTGGATCAAAAGACAGAGTTGCCGAAAGGATGAACATAACACCGAACGAGAAGGAAAAGTGCATGATATCACATGTAGGTCTTCCAAAAATGTTTTATGTGAATTTTTTTAGTACAAGAACATATTTAATCAATATAGACCTTCAGTCTCCATAGGGTTCAAGATCCAGAAGATGAATGACAATGTTGGGAGGTATCCCTTACATCTTAAAGGTATTTGGATGTGCCTTTTATGTCAAAATCAAGGATGGGGATAGGGAAAAAGTTCAGACAAAGCCAAAGATGTGTACTTTAATTGAATATGAGTTGGATGGCATTTGATATCGTTTTGGAATGATGAAAGTGAAAGTGTCACTAGGAGCATGGATAACACGTCCAACTAGAATGTCCTATATAAAGACAAACTTGGAGCAAATCCTGAAAGGAAAAAAGAAACCATAAGGGAAATATCATGTTATGTTCGAAGGGATTACAAAAAGCCGTTGCAAGACCATTTAGCAACTTTAGATGGGTGAAGGTTTAGGAAGTAGTGTGGGTGCTTAGATAAGTTTAAAGCAATCGGAGATAATAAGACCATAAAGGATAATGGAAGTTCAGAGAGTAACACTAAAAGGGAGGTAAAAATAGTAACCCCCGCTACAGAATACCCACTAGAGAAAGAAGACCTCTATTCAGATGCGGATAGAGAATAGGGAATCTGAATCTTATCCAGAGGCATCGAGGATGAAAGATTCCATATAGTGAAAGAAGGAATTAGAGGATGATTTGAGCTGGCTTGACAATAACCAGACTTAGGAATTCATCATATTACTAATGGGGAAGAAAGCACTATAAAACAAGTGGGTATTTAGGTTCAAAGATAAGATTAACGGAAGCAACGAGTACAAGGCCAAATTAGTGGTCAAAGGGTTTCAACTTGAAAATGGTACTTAGTATTATTAATGAAGAAGACTTACATCTAGAGCAACTAGACGTTAATACAAAATGTTTGCATGAAGACCTTGATGAATATATCTACATAGCACAACTAGAAGGTTTTAGTTGAAAGGCAAAGAAAACCTAGTGTGTAATTTATTTAAAAAAATTATGTATGGGTTGAAGCAAGCTCCAAGATAGTGATACTTAAAGTTTGATAGGTTTATGCATAAGAATGAGTATACTTGGAGCTTTCTAGGAAATACTTCATCATGAAAGTCTTAGATAAATTCAACATGACATATGCTATGGCCGGAAGCTCACCTTTGGGGAGTCATTCGAGACTCTCAAAGAAACAATCACCAAAGACATATGAAGACAAGGAAGAAATGCCTAAAGTCTCTTATGCCTTAGCAGTTGGTAGCTTAATTGATTCTATTGTATGCATTAGACCTGATATTTCTCATGCAATGAGAGTTGTTAGTTAATTCATGTCAAATATGGGAAATGAGCATTATGAAGGAGTCAAGTGGTTGCTACACTACTGAAAACACACTTCTGATGTTGACTAAAGTTTCTAAAGAAAGAAAGAAATCCCAGAAGGCATCGATCGCTAATACAGATTTGGGGGGATCATACAGATACAGAGGGAAAGTACAATAGGTTATGGCTTCAGCATTGGTGGGATGCCTAGATTATAGAAGTGTGTTGCTCTATTAGTCATAGAAGCTGAGTACATGGTTTTCGCAAAAGCTAGCAAGAGGTTTATTTGGTAGACGAACTTCTTATCAGAGTTGGACATAAAATATGTCATGTATTATGATAACTAGAGTGCAATTCACCTTGCAAAAAATATTGTGTTTCATGGTAGAACGAAACACAGTCAGATAAGGTACCACTTTATTAGGAAATTGATGATACTATGAACTTGAGGAAGATCCTTGGTATGAAAATTCTACATATGTATGGCTAAATCTGGCCTTCCATATACTTGAGGTGAAGGTGCATGCTAGAGAGAGATGGGGGTTATAGAGTATGGATGGAAGCAAATTGGTTGATCACCCTACAAGTGGGGATACTAAGCATGGGGTCCCGTTCAGTGAGAAGTTTTGGTGTGTCTCGAACATAAAGTCTGATGTATCGATGAGAAGTTTGTTGTGCCTCAGTGACAAGGTTTGTTGCACCTCGGTGACAAGTATGTTGTGACTCGGTGACAAGGTCTATGTTAGTCCCAAACTTGATCTTGACAAGTATCAATCCAAACTACTCAATTGGTGCGGAATCCCAAAGAGTAGCAATCAAGAAAACAGTAGAATAAGCTAAGAAACAACAACCAAAGATCTTCAAATGCACTCGTTATATTAATCAGAACGACTGGTACATCAAAGTCACATTAACACCCAAAACGTGTTCACCCTTGTCCCTCCCACTTCGTGTTCGACCAAGCTAACCCCAAACACGCCTAACACAAGGCTATTTATACTAGTACCGCTAAATAAGCCCATAACACCCTAAGCCCAACTAAACAAATAAGTTCAAAGCCCAAAATAACTACAAGACTATTAAATAAAGAATAAACCACAAAATAGGGCCCAATAGTCTATTGTGCACCTGATGTGTAGTCTATTGTGCACCTGATGTTCAAACTATGGTGCTCGGTGTAAAGGGGTGTTATGCAATTCTAATGGTCCAAATTTGTTGACTTCATGGGCTTGTGGGCTCTCTCGGCATGCAGTTTTAGGTCAACTCGTTGTTATAGATAGATCTCCTATGTATGAATGTAACAGTTACTATCAACAGAATTTCTCTCTTATCGTCCGTGGACATAGCTCGATTATTCTGATCGTAGAACCGCGTTAATTCATTGTGTCCTTTATTTTCTTCACATATTTATTTGTCATGTTTGTGTGTTTATTGATTCTCAACACCAACATTATGGTACTCTGCCCTTAATTAATCAAGTTAAGTTATACTATACTGTATTAAAAAAAATAATAATAAATAAATAAACCCTGTTAAGTAACTAGCTTTAACCAAATCTCAAAGCAGAAAGTCAACTTTCTAGACCACAACAGATGAAATCATTTGTAGCCATCAAGTAAAATCATGGTCAACAGAAACAAGCAACATGATTTCAAAATGCATAATCGGCAAGGTCTTCTAGGATAGCTAGCATTAACCCATAATTATATTTCAAATAGTCATTGTTTTTTAGTTCACCGGTTCAGTTAGATGCGCCTTACCATCTCCATTAGTCAATAAATCATTAAAAGTCCTAGGATGATAAAGATTGAAATAAGGGTTTTAATACTAAACATACAAAACAATGTAAGAAACTGTTGACGCAATCAACATTGATAAGAAATCTCGATGCAGAAATTGATTTCCTGGAGAAGAATAGATGCTATTTCTTTAGAATCATGATATTCTACAGCAATTAAATTACTAAACTCCTACCCAAAATAATCTTCCAAGAAGGGTTGTAATGTAAAATAACGAACAACGCAAAAAATACTTAATTATCATGGTCTAATCGACTTCAAAAGTCAAAATCTTTCCAATAACTACGATTGACCACAAAATCAAAGCATAAAGTCAACCTTCTGGAGCAAAACAGGTGCAACTTCATCATCTTTTATAGCCATTAAATAACTAAAATCCCCACCAAAATAAGCTTTCAAGAAAGCAACCACAGCCCCACCAACAAATCTTCGCATCGGTTCCCTGGACTTCCCGTTTTTACACAAACAATGAGTAGCCTTCCCTCTAATCCCTGTAGTCTCATCATCAAGCATGTCAAGATGCCCATAATCTTTAGCAACAAAATAACAAGCGGGTTTACAACATTCATTGTAAAAATCCTCGTGGTTCACCCCTTTTGGCGCACAAGCCGGGAATAAAATGTTTTTCCTGACTTCACCAAGCCCCGCACCAATAACCATCACCGGCATTTCAAGATCAAATGAATGTGGAACATAGGTGAGAACCTTTGGTGGAGTTTGATTCCCTGTGTCCATTCCATCAACAGGATCTATCCCAATCAATGCAGCAAATTTCAAATTCAGTTTCGTGTTAAGTCTGTTTAGAAGAAGGGCAAACGCGACTTTTCCTCCACGGCTATGGCCAGCAAGTCCTAGCTTTTTTAGGTTTGCATTTACTTGACATGGAAGGATCTTTTGAAGTCCTTCAGGTAGCCAGTTGGTTATTTCAGCCACACTCTCGACTTCTTGACTCGCATCTGGTCCGGTCACTGAATATAACTGTTGGTTTTCACAAGAACATCTCCATCAGGCACGAAATTTTTTATCCAAATCGATGTAAAAACTAAATGTATAAATTTTGAAAAGCCAACTTTTCTACACTAATCGATCTATATTAATTATTAAAGACAGTATAAAAAGAAAAAAAAAAAACCTGGGGGACGACGAGGATGAAGCCATGGGAAGCGATGTGATGACTGAGCTGGGAATAAAAGGAATTATAGAGAAGATAACCATGGATTAAAACCAGTACTGGATATTCTCCTGCTTCTAATGGTGTAAATATCAACAGAGGCTTTGGAGCAACTGTTGCTTCTGGTTTTACAAGCTTTGTTTCATGCTCTCCGATGGCGAACACGTCTGTTTTTGAACAGACTGCAACTGAAGAAGGAGGAGCCATCACTGAAGTGAATCTCCAAAGCTAAAGTTTTGATTTTTATTTTTCTTTAGTGGAATCTTTATATGTTTGATTGAGATAAGTTCACTGCTTGTTTGTGTGGTCTTCATAGACCCACCTTGACGCTTAGTGGAGACGCAAAGCATATTGGAGTTGGACTTTTGCCAAGTTCTTGCTTAACAAGTCAAGGGCAATAATGCTGAGATAATTCGTTAATGAGAGCCGCGACTCAACAAGTTCAGCGGGACTATGATAATTGTAGAGGACGACGGCACATAACTTGCATGAAATCAATTATTTCTGTTGAGAAATTCCTTCTTTTAAGAATATTCATATTATAATTATTTATATTTTTGTAGATAAATAATATGAAATTAACAATTTTATTCAATCATATCATATATTTAATGATGATATTTGGACTTCAGAATATTTTGAATTATGATGTTTTATGAGACCTATCAAAATTAGAACCACATGGTCCGGACTCGTGTAATTTGAGATCATGAGAGCATCAAACTATGCCGACTCGTGAAAAGCAATAAAGTTACGTGGGTCTTGAACATTCACACAAAACTCTTTCAATTTTCATTCATACCGCTTGATTTTAGTAACGTTCAGAAGGATCTTGTCTTTTTCTTTAGTTTTAAGACAATGTTAAGAAAAACTAATTTGTTATCTTAGAATGTTAAATTAATATTATATTATTTTTGTATATATAAAAATTATTATATTTTCATTAATCGTAGAACTTAAGAAAAAACAGTTGCATAGCCTACACCTACAAAAAAAAAGGCGTTATATGGACGACAATTGTCGTCGCTACAAGGTTAAATATCATAGCTACAGATACCGACGACGACACGTCATCGCTATAGTGTTCTTCTCAACATCTTTGTCGTCATAGACCCTTTAAGTCGTTGCTATGAGTTTGTCGCCATAGGCCGCCTATAGAGACTACTTCTTGCCGCCATACTTTAGTCGCTAAAAGTTTCCATCGAATTGAAAAAACATTTAATAAATTTTATAGGGATGACTCGTCGTCGGTATAGGTCCTATATAGGGACGACATGTTGTTTCTATAGATGTTACTACAACTGTTAAGAGGGAGAGTGTTGAAACAATTCTAATAAATGTTACTACAACCGTCAATGTGGAAAGATGATTCATTAAACGCGCCTAAGGATCCGCCACCCAGCTTGTCGCTCTCTTTTGGTGCAACCACCATATCCCATGCCACCAAGTGAATCTTTGATCTACCATCTGAGCTGCCCCACAAAAACTTTCTTCGGATTTTCTCAAGACTGTCGATCACCCTAATTGGGGCTTTGAACACTGAGAAATAATAAATCGGTAAACTTCCCGGGACTGCACTGATCAATGTCAACCTGCCCCCGAATGATAATATTTTAGATTTCCAAGTAGAGAGTTTTGACTTGAAACGATCAATGACGGGCTTCCAATTTTTTTGTACATTCAAGTTGGCCCCCACCGGTACACCGAGATACGTGAATGGAAGGGATCTCGCTTCACAGTTTAAGGTACTAGCCCATCTGGATATCTTAATGGGGAGGTGGGAACACCGATGACATAGACCTTCGACTTGTGAAAATTTACTTTTAGGCCAGACGAGACATAAAAACACCTGATAATACGAGCCAATTTTTTTTATATTTTTATAGACCACTTGCCAACAAAAAAGTTTTCATCCACGTAAAACATATGTGATAAGTTGGGACCATTATGAGGTATGCTACTATCGTTGTATAGCATATAATGACCGATGCACGAGAGAGGAATTAAGGCATCCTTGAATCCACCTTCTCCGTTTACATCCAAATCCCATCTAAGAAAGAACCGAATCTAAATATTCCCAATAACATAATCAATTGCCTTGTCAAAGTCGACATTAAAAGAAGCATTCTCCTTTTAACACGTTTTGCCCATGAGCAAATCTCGTTTATTATAAGCGGGCCATCTAAGATATAGCGGCCTTCTACGTAGGCTGACTGTACTATCGAGCCAATAACAAATTTGAGTCGTGAAGCAAGAGCCTTAGAGATAATTTTGTATACGCACCCAATTAGACTTATCGATGATCTATAATCCTTTACGCTCCGTTCTCGAGTTAAAAACTGAAAGAAAAGAAAAGGAATGGAGGTGAAGGGAAATGAATGAAGGTTAAGGGAATGAGGAGAAAAGGAAGGGATTGGGATGAGATGGAATCCCTCCCAATCAGCCCAAAGTTGGGCGGATTGTATTCAAGTGTAAATTAGGGATCCTTCCCTTCCCCTCCCTCTCATTTCTCTCCTTAAAAAAACTCAAGAAAACATCAATCCTTTTTTTTCTCTCCTTAAAAAAACTCAAGAACAAGTCATCCCCTCCCTTTCTTCCCCTTTCCTTCGTTAAGTAAACTCGAGAACGGAGCGTTAGTGTTGCCGGGTTTTTGATTTTAGGAATTAAGGTTATGAACAACGAATTGCAACCTTTTAGTCAAAGTCCCGAACAATTCAAAAAGTTTAACGCATGCCATCACATCGGTGTAGATTATGTCCCAAAATTTCTTCAGAAATTTGAACGAGAACATGTCGGGGGCCCGGAGCACGATCGCTCCCGAAAGCCCAACCTGCAGCTTTGATTTCATCATTCGAGTAAAGAGCTTCAATGGCCTCAGCATCCAGACAACTAATGGATTTGAAGTGTGGGTTTAACAATTTTGGCCGGGATGGCCAAGATTCTCAAAACTTTTCAGAACCTAAACGCTTCAGCCTTGATTACATTTAGGTCACATGATCATTTGTCGTTTATTAGTAAACCATTTATGCGGTGCCTCCTGTTTTTATTGTTGATAAAACCGTTGAAAAACTTGGATAATGCCTGGCCGATAATGATTAGATAATGCCTGGATTTAATAACTTCACTTTTCTTAAAAATATGCTTATCCCAGATACTCAGGATCCCTCCTGATCTCCCAACGGTATCGTCCCCATCACAGTCGTAATCCGAGGAGTCCCAGCATCCAGCGACATTAATCTTGAGCCAATCATTGATCCAGTTTCCTGAATTCCAATGAAACTAACCTTATGAGAATTCTTCAATCTCCTTACCCAATTGACTTTAACTGCATTCTCCTTACATTCACGGATAAACAATTCATGATTCTGGATTAATCACCCCGATTTCCCCCATTACTTGCCCAAGAATCTCATTTCCAGGTTCAATCTGAAAGCCAACTTCTTTTCCGATCTCAGCAGTGGCTTCAGTTTCGTTGGAGCAGGAGGGACGAACTTCCATTGTGCTTTCGAAGATGTGAGTGGATGATTGCGATTGTACATTCCTATTTAGATAGATTGACACCGTCAGTCCGTCACAGAAGGATTCCAGCATAAGTAGGAGGTATTCCGAGATTTTAACTCTGGAGACGTCTAATTCATTCACCCCATCGTTTTTATCCGTTGAAATTTTCCTGAAGAGTGATTTGCCCAAATTAGAGGGGAACGGCCCAAAATACCCGGTCCAAATAAGATTTCCCCAAGCCAATAAAACATGTTCGTCGGCCCACCAATTAATCCAGGTCTGACTGACCTAAAAGTTAACTTTCATATATATTATTATATTGAATGGGTGATTTTAAAAATACGAATAACTTTTATATATATACGAATCAATATTCATGACGGCTGTCTCTACAATTCATCAAAGGCGCTCGTTAATTTATCTTTTTGTATTATTATTAGTTTTTAATTATTAAATAAATGGTTTGGTAAATACAAACGAAATTTCCAGTTACCCACCTTGGACTTTTATAGAAGCTTACTCTTACCTAATATTTTTTGTTTATATCCTTGTCTACTAAATGTATTCTTTTAATTTAATTTTCAATCACGACTTTTAACATGTATGATGTACCACAGTTTATATAACTTGGATTTTGATGCCACAAACCATTTATATTTTTCACATTTCATTAAAACTTTTGTTGCAATGTAACATGTATTTGAATCCAGGTATTTCTAGATCTTCAAATTATTACATTAATATATCACAAAAGTAAAATATTAAACTTATAAAATTAAAACTATTAATTATTAGTTCTACAATTATAACATGGATATCTAGTCTTATTATTTCAATAATAAAATAAAAATACTTGTTTAGCGAATAAACTGATAAGATATATCTTTTTTGTTGTTTATATAAATTATAATATCATCTAATATATCTGTAAATAATTAACGGGGATCGCGTCGAGATTGTGAGAATTGTTTCTTTTAAAAAAAAAAAAAAAAGGAAACGCTCGAATGATGAAAGTCTTTTTTTAACTCTTATATAGATTCTTTTATACCGTCCGATACTACGATGTTTCACACATCTTATAATGTAAATGATATACTTAAATATATTTTTTTGTATTAACATAATAAATATAATTAATAAAACATAGTGATATAATTGTAAAATATAAAATGACATAAATCATATTTAGTATTTACAAATTAAACGATGTATTTACTAAATTTAGTAATATCTTTGTCATTTTATAGATTTCGACTCTTGAACAAAGTTTGCTTTCAAAAATCAAAGTACAAATAAATATGAAATATTACATTTATAAAAGAAGAAGATATATAGATCACATAAAAAAGTTGAATATATATATATATATATATATATATATATATATATATATATATATATATATATATATATATATATATATATATATATATATATATATATATATATATATATATATATATATATATATATATAGATGTAGGTTCAAATACATTTTCTAAATATTGTGTGATTGTAGGACTAATTCTGGACCAATCATTTGATAGGGGCAAATTAGTCCATTTATATAATATAAATATTAATTTAATTAATTAATTAATTAATTTGCCCAAATTAGATCCCTATATTTATGGAACTTAACCTACCAACCCTATTTATCCTCCCCGTCTCTCTCACGTTTTCAATCGACAGCCGTCTTCCTCTCCTGCGTCATCCACCATTGCCGTCGGCTTCTTCCCTGCTTCATCCACCATTGTCGCCGTCTTTGCTCGTGTCTGGAATCACCAAATCGCTTTCAAAAGGCACGTCCAACCAACCAGTGCAAATCGAAGAATCACCAAATCGCACCTCCAAGTAAGTTAAATTGAATATATCGGAGTCAGAAAAACTGGATTCAATCTTTTTGAAAATCAAAACAAAAATCGCACCTGTTCGAGGGAGATAGGTATTTGAGAATCAAAGAATTACAAAATCGCATATGTTCGAGGACTTCGGGTTGTTGGGTTTATTGAACTTTTAATTTTTTTTACAAGACGGGAGACATCCAAAAGTGGTTATTCTCCTTCATAAGTTTCGGCAATGAGAAGTGCGCTACCACCAATTCAAATGTAGGGTGAGTGTTTTCTACTTGGAATTGATTCCATTAAGAAGTCAAAGAATTACAAAATCGCACCTGTTCAATTCCATTAAGAAGTCTACGATCTCCTTTTCAAGTAAAAAAACATTTTTCTTGTTTTACTATAAACCCATTCTTCAAGAATATGCAATCGTTCTTTTGTTTCATTCTCCAAGAATGTTACAAACCATTATTCTTGTTTCATTCTTTAAGAATGCATATTTTGGGTCTTTACTGTAAAGTCATTCGTGTGTCTTTTTTAGAGCCATTCTTGTGTCATTCTCTAAGAATGCATATTTTGATTCTATGTAAATTGCAGGAAACGTCAAAGAATGGACATTGTGTATATTCTTTAAGAATGTAATGGGTGTTAGTTTTTATTTGTTTGTGTTTTGGTAAGTATATTCTCTGAGAATGAATGTTAGTTTTTTATCGGTTTGGGTTTTGGTAAGACTATTCTAGGAGAATAGTACGTTTTTTTTGTCACAACTAAGTCTATTCTATGAGAATGGTTCAAATGTATTCTCCAAGTATTCGAATATACTGTAATTAATTTAAAAACCCACAAAGTATTCTTTGAGAATTTGAAGGTACTGTAATTTTCAGTTTTTAATTTATAGTTTTTATTAACGTAATCCCACAAAATTAGGAGATAAATTGGATATTTCCTTTTTAAAATATTAATTAATAGACTAAAATACCCTTTATAAGGGTTTAATTGAAAATTCTGATTAATTAATTGTTATAATTTTACAATTAGGCCCTTCAATCTAACACCGTTGATTATTTCGATCGGACACTCCACATTTGGTCATACAATCACACAATAATTACCAAATGTATTTAATACTAACTATATATATATATATATATATATATATATATATATATATATATATATATATATATATATATATATATATATATATATATATATATATATATATATATATATATATATATATATATATATATATATATATATATATATATATATTGTAGGTTCAAATACATTTTTTAAATATTGTGTGATTGTAGAACTGATTCTGGATCAATCATTTGATAGGGGCAATTTATGAATTTTATTAATTAAATTAATTTTTATATAACAATCAATCCCTAAAAATACGGTAACAAATTGCTTATAATTAATCTCTTCGAGCGTGCCCTAACTCAAAACCACGTCTCCGAAATCAAACCTTGAAATCACAACTGATGGAGGCGGAGATCGGCAGTGGTCGGCGGGCTGCTATGGGATGAAGATCGGTGCTGTCACGGTGACGTTGGCAGGCGGCGGGTCGTGGCGGCCGACGAGGGATACCGGTGTTTGATGCTACTGATCTCGATATATGGCTTTTTCAAGTAGGATATTATCTGTGCTTTTTTTTGCCACCGTTAATCCTTCGTCAAAAGAAAAATCGATCTTCGCTCAAAAGCATCATCGGAGAATGTGGCATGTGTATAACAGTGTATATGGCTTGTGTATCAAAGTTTTCAAAGGCAATGCATTCTCAGAGAATGTGACATGTATATAACAATTTTTTGAGAATGATGCATTCTTAGAGAATGGGGCATTCTCAGAGAATGTGACATTCTCAGATAATGGAGCATTCTCAGAGAATAGGGCGTGATGGCGTATAACAGTGTCCTTGGGCATGCGTATAACAGTGTTCAAATGCATTCTCGGAGAATGAAGTAGTTTTTAGCAAAGCATTCTCGGAGAATGGCGTAGTTACGCTTCTTTAGAATCAAGTCATTCTCAGAGAATAAAGTAGTTACGCTTCCATTCTTTTTTAACGCTTAGAATATGTATTATTTTGGATGTATTTTTCTTCAATTACTCATTATTCTTCGAGAATGTTTTATGATATGTGAAATTTTCATCTACTACAACGAACTCTTACACTAATCATTTATCTTGTTACGAAGCGTGTATCTCTTTAAGAATGGTATACAGAGATGGTTTTTTCATTGTTGTAAAAATTTACAGGCTTCTATATTTAATACATTTCTTCAGGAATAACGTCTCCGTAACTATAGTTCTGATTTTCAAAATTGACTTGAAAAGAATATTGTTTCCTTGTTTGTAGGTATATATGAATGTCCATTATACCCTTAACTAGCCGATTTTAATTATTTTTATTTAATTCTTTCATTTTAATTACACAAATGCCACTATCATCTAAGCTCTTGATCTTTTCAATATAATGGTCCAGAATTGGTCCTACATTCACACAATACTTACAAAATGTATTTAATAATAACTCATATATATATATATATATATATATATATATATATATATATATATATATATATATATATATATATATATATATATATATATATATATATATATATATATATATATATATATATATATACATATATATATATACGTATATATATATATATATATATATATATATATATATATATATATATATATATATATATATATATATATATTGCAAGTTACGGATAAATCTGGTTACATGAGTCGTAATATACTACAGCTACGCTAGATACATTAGGCTAACTAACAGTTCTTTGTTCGCCAACCCTTCTCCAAGGAGACTGCACAGAGACTAGACCCACACGCGCAACCAACAAACCTCGGTGCAAGCACACGTCCCACCCCGTAAGTGACATCCTGCAGGCAACTGACTGGGGGGAAAGCAGCCCCGGGTACACACTAAACCGGCTAGCACGGAGGCCACAAGTACTGGCGTAATATCTTTGCCAAACTTGCGCGAGAATGGTTTCGAACCCACAACCTCCCAAAAGGGAGGCATGGTGCCTAGCCATCTCAACCACCGCTTCGTGTGTGTGTGTGTGTGTGTATATATATATATATATATATATATATATATATATATATATATATATATATATATATATATATATATATATATATATAGAGAGAGAGAGATGGGTTCAATGCAGAACCAAATTAAATCACCTAACTGCAGAACCATGTTCATCAATGAATATAAATCCCAAAAACCCCAAAACCACAATCGCTAAATCTCGCTTCTTTCTCCTGTCGAAGAAGTGCTCTAAGAATACGATATGGAAATACTTAGGGAACTAATTGAACTCACAATTAACCTATAAATTATTGAAATCGCCAATTTTAGTAAATCGCTATTTCACATTCCAAGGTTGAAGTCGGTGTTGACGAACTGAGTTGGAATTAGCGAACCGTGATCTCACAATTGATTGATGTCACAAGATGGTTCCAATTGCTAATATGTAAAGTGGGTTTAAGATCAAACATAATGTGCATTCATGAACAGGTGCAGCAAAACAAATATTTGAACGGTACATATTTTATTTCCAAAGTCAAAATCAAATCTATAATCGTAGGTTCATTAATGAACATACGCTATATTTTATTTCCAAAGTCAAAATCAAACATGTAATCGTATGTTCATTAATACATACGATTACAGGGTAAAACAAATAACTGAAGATTACGCATAAAACCTTCACCCTGCATCAACACCTGCATTAATTTGAATTACGATTACAAGATAATTTCGGTCTGATGTTGATAAACCGCTGCTGCTTGGAATAACCACGTTCAACCAGATAATCTTCTTCGGTATCCAATTGATCCAGGAGCGATTGTGGTTTTGAGGTTTTTGGGATTTATGTTCATTGATAAACATGGTTCTGCAGTTAGGTGATTTAATTTGGTTCTGCATTGAACCCACCCATATATATATATATATATATATATATATATATATATATATATATATATATATATATATATATATATATATATATATATATATATATATATATATATATATATATATATATATATATATAGTTAGGATCCAGTAGGAACCCAAAATCCGGTAAGAACCGCGATAACTCTTCTCGTCCAATCACTCTCATAAGTGCAATAACGTCAAACGTCTTCCTTCGACGTGACGTAATCACGTGCGACGCACGTCCATGGGATGAAATACGGACTTGAGGATACGATCATATGTTACTCACGTGCATACAACATAATTTAACCGGTTTTTTTTTTGTTTTTTTTCGTTATTATTATTTATTTAAATATTATTTTTAGTTTTTTTTTCGGTTTTTTTCGTTAATTTTCAGTTTTTTTTCTATTTTTCGTTATTTTTCCAGTTATTATTATTATTTTTTATTATTTTTTTTACTTTTGTCGTATGTTTTTTTAACTCGTTTTGGATCATGGATCATAACGAATTTTGAATCTTGGATCATAAGTTTTGAATCATTTTGTCGTTGTATGTTTTTTTAACTCGTTTTGGATCTTGGATCATAACGAATTTTGAATCTTGGATCATAAGTTTTGATTCATAAACATATTTTGGTTTTAATATTTTTGGATCATGTATATTTTTTTGCTATTTTGATATTTTTTTATTTAAAAATATAAAAATAAACACTTAAAAAAACTTTTTTTCAAACTTTTGTTTTTAAAAACTTACTAATATGATGTCTAGAATGATCTCTTAAATTTTCATAATTTTTGGATAATTTTTTTTATTTTTTATAAAAATAAAAAAAATATATTTTTTTTTTCAAATTTTCATGATAGTGCTTGTTTTGTAGAAAATTTAATTTTAAGAACTTTGGTTTTTTTAGAATTTTTTTTTACAAAGAAAAAAAATTATGAACCAAAAACTAAGCGGGGAGAATAAAAAGAACTCAACAAGCCATATGGCGACAAGCGTCACCATCTGGTGGGGGTCTCGTTTCAATTACCATATTACCCTTATTAATTTGTATTATCCACCCAATAGTTTTGATTTTTAGACAAGTAGCCCCCAAGCTTTTAAGATGTGACATTTTATTTACATTGGATTTTATCCACCCATTTTTTTCAAGATTAAAGGTCCATATTTGTCCTCGCGGTTCTTACAAGATTTTGGGTTCCTACACGATCCTCTTTCTATATATATATATATATATATATATATATATATATATATATATATATATATATATATATATATATATATATATATATATATATATATATATATATATATATATATATATATATATATATATCGATGTTGCGAAAGTCGTTAGGCGGTGTCAGGTCGGTCGATTAGCTAATAACAAGTACATGGTATCGGCGGAAAGTACTTAGATATGGTAAATACATAAATATTATATGATTATACATACTGAAATACTAAATCTAGTGATAGTTGTATCAATTTTAATTTTGAATTGAACAAAATTTAAATTACAAACAACATGTTTATTAAATAAGTAAATATACGATATGTATTAAACTAAATACATAACAATTATAATTATTTTTTAAAAAAAAATTAAAATTCTCGAGTTTAACTTATTTTTTCCCAGTTTAACGGATTTTTTTCGAGTTTTTTCAAGTTTGACCGAGTTTTCCAAGTTTGACCGATTCCAAGGTTGATCGAGTTAGACCAAGTTTAACCGAATAGCATCGAGTTTGACCGAGTAGTACCGAGGTTGACCGATTCTGACCGAGTTTTTTTGGTCGATTCTCAAAAAATCGCATCAGACAACACCCAATTCCGGGTACCCCGCCGAGTTTTACAACACTAATATATATATATATATATATATATATATATATATATATATATATATATATATATATATATATATATATATATATATATATATATATATATATATATATATATATATATATATATATATATATATATATATATATATATATATATATGTGAAGAAATACACTTGAAAAGTTAAATAACAAATAATAAAAAAGATTGGGAATAAAAATATAAAATATAAAAAAGTAACAAGTAGGTATTTGAAAATGTTGTCCATAAAGGATATCATCATGCGATGCTAGAAACCTATTATATGTACAAATGTATGGGTGTAGTTTCTTCTGGTAGAGGCAATATTCAATTTGCATTCCCTGAAAGCCAAAATCCCAACCGTTAAATTTTTCGTTATTATTATTCCTTTATTTAATGATATCTCTAATACCAGTTTGCTAAGATTAAGCACTTCAAAAAACACACACACATACACAAAATATATAGACTAATGAGAACGACAAGCAGAAACAAACATGAAACACATGGATTTAAGTGGTACGGTTGATTTAATTTGATCAAGTTATGTCAACCAAAGAACTATAAAGATTTTATATATTGATAATAAGTTATATACAACATTTAAGAGATATTTATAGTAGACAAAATATCTTATAAGAATGATGGCAAATCTTCCACACCATGCATTATGCATGTACCAGATCATGTGACTAATCAGGTGACTATGCTGGTCAGAACATCTTTCTATTTCTGCATGTCTCCCATGTCAGTCCATGGATTCAATGCCATAGATTTTTGCTGACTATCAATTGTAAACTTGTGTCTAGGCTGTGGAACCTACTTCACCTAGAACTCCTGAGCTACACCTTTCTGTGGAACTCTCCGTACTGCGGAACCTTCTGAACTCTTGATTCTCTCGAACTGTATGACTTTCTTTGAACAACTAATCCACTTTGGAAACACCAATTAGACTCTATACCTCAACACATTTGAGAAGTTGATCGTGTACACCATAACGGATAAAAACTTCATGTCAACCCTAGATATTTATATGATGGTTAGGTGTTTGTTTGGGGGTTGAAAAAGAAAATAGAGAATTTGTTTAAGATGTACAAAGAAAAATTTGACAATGACGAGTCTCACATATCGTCTCAAAAACCTGGTAGTCATGATATGGTTTGTGGTGATGACGAAAATGACTTTTTGGGTGATTATTTAAATGCGGCGGATAACATCTCATTTTCATTGGAAACTGAGTTAAGAAGATACTTGAACGAACACTATAGGGACTTTGATATTATTTTGTGGTGGAACAAAATGTTTATTATTTCCCAAATGTTTGTTTCTCCGATGGGCAACGATATAATTTCATTAATTTCTAGTGTTTATTAAATTTTACGAGTAAATAGTTTATATGCTTATGTTGTTAGATATATTGACAATTGAAATTTCGATCGTGACATCTGAGTCGGCATTTAGCACTAGTGCATGCATATTAGAAAATGATACCCATTATCGGAACTGGACTGATATCGTACCCACATAATTCAGTTCGGTTCTCTGTGTCTTGAATTTCCAATTTTGGTTTTGGTTTTTCCGGTTCTGGGTTGGTTCCGTCCGGTTTGGAAACATATTATATATACAAATATTATAATTTAATAGTACTTTTTAGTAATAAACAAAATAGAATGTTGTTTTTTATATAAAGTTTAAAACTTTATTATCCTACTAAATTATTATTTTTATAATACAATACTCGTTTTCTATTTGCCATTCGCGTAAATACAGTTTAACAGTGTTAGCAATTATGATATTATTTATAAATAATCGATACGAAGAGCAACACCCTAGTATCAACTAGTATTTCCAGGAAAATGGTGGGATTTAGGATTTTTCTTAGCAGTTAACGTTGAGTGGTGGCCAACCGGATCCTTCTTGTTCTTACCATGGATGGATGCAATCGTGCAGAGCATCTTTTTGCATACCAACATTCATTATGTCCAATGAGATAACATAAAATAATGAGTGTTGCTATTCCTACGAATTATTCATACGAAATATCATGGTTGCTACCACAATAGGAATGACAAATAGAAAACCTTTAAATATGTGTAATCTACATGTTTTCACCCTAGAATGCTCATTATCTACATTTTCAGATAACCGCATGGGATTTTTCATGTTTTCCTTTCCTGTCTTTTTTATTATTTATTTCTTATGTATTCAAAATTTATCTTTCTATATACTCAGCTCTTTATTTAATCTTTTATTTCCTTTCCTTTTATAAATGTAATATTTCATTTTATAGTTGATTGGATTTTAGAAAAACAATCTTTCTTAAAACAAATTATAATAGTTAAAATTTACAAAATAACATGTTACTAACTGTTGGAAATACATCCTTTATTTTTATAAATCCTAAATATTGATTTATTTATTTTAATTTTCACAAATTATGACGTTGTATTGTATTAAATATATTTATTATGATAATACACAAAACATATATTATTATATTATTTATATTATACGATGTATGCAACATCTATTATCCGTGATATAAAAGAATCTAGAGTTAAAAAATAACTTTCTTGACTGAGTATTTTTTCCGAGAACGATTCTCATGATCTTGACACGGTCACCATTAAATATTAAAAAATACATTTTGGATGATATTATCTTATCTTCGTAGTTCATAAAGTGGCTCGGAAATTTCAATATCATGAATTAGAAGCTATATAAACAAAAACGATCAGCCTTATTGGTTTACTAGTTAATAATTCGTTAAAATTAATAATTATATTTTTGTAAGTTTCATATTTTAATGTATTTAGATATAATTAGCGTAAGAATTTGAAGATCTAGAAATACATTGATTCAAATAATGTTATATTGCAACATAAGTTTTAATAAAACGTGGAAATATAAAATGATTGTAGCATCATATTCAAAATTATATAACATATGACATATGTTGAAAGTTGTGATTGAAAATTAAAATACTACATTAGGTAGATAATGGTATAAATAAAAAGTTAAGTGTTAGTAAACTTCTATAAAGGTTCCAGGGAGGATATCGGGAAATTTCATTTGTATTAACCAAATCAGTTGTTTAAGAGTTAAAAGTAAAAATAATATAGAAAAACCAAATCTAATCACGCGTTTGCAAAAGAATAATGACTTATAAATATAATATATTTTTAGTTGCATATATATATTTTAGTCTATTATGTTTTTGAATAAATTACACGAATGGTCTCTGTGGTTTGGGGTCGTTTGCACGTTTGGTCCCTAACTTTTTTTTAACTCGGACAGTCTCCATAATATGATTTTGTTGTGCGCTCGGTCCCTGACCGACTTAAAATGACTATTTTACCATTAATAATGTTTTTAATATTTTGTTGTTTATTTATTATTTTTAAAATTAGAAAAAAAAAGAAATATATATATCCCACCCCATAACTATAGATCGGACCCTGAATTCTTCCAGATCTTCCTTTCCCCTCCAGCAGCCCTTCCCTTCCAGCTCACCGGACACAAAAACGGCACGGGTTCAAATCGCTGACCACCGGGGAAGGTTTATGGATTCGATTTCTACAACTCACTCTTTTTCCTTCTTTTATATGACGCTTCCGATGAGCAGAAACTTGGAATGAAGCTGCATAAACCCTAGATCCGCTACCATGGACACCCACTAAGTTAACACCCTCCTCCCACCACCGACACTCATGTTTACCTCCGGCAACAACCACCAACACCTAGTTCTCCTCTGATACAAACCTTAAAATCAAAACCAGTGAAATTAGACCTGTACAAAATCAAATTCTGAAATCCAACCTCAAGATCAAAACCAAAACTAGAATCTAAAAGCAACCTCAAGATCAAAACCGATATCAAAATATGAAATCAAACCTCAATATAAATCAAAATCTGAAAACCAAAAAAAAAAACCTCAATCTCAAATCAAATGTTGAAATCCAACCTCAAGTGGCTCCAGCACAAATCAGGGAGGGGGTTCTAGTACAGATTGGAGAGGGGAGAAGCGAAGATGGCGACGGAAAATAGGGTTCCGATACTAACATGGTTGAAGTCTCCATTTGATACGAGGATGAACCCACGGAGGAGACGAGGCAGTTCTGCATCATAGCCTACGAGAATAGGTTCAATCTTTGCACCATATCGGAGAGGGGGAAGGGGTGCCCGACACCGGTGGCGGCAGAGGTGGTCCAGAACGATTTTGACCGTAGGAGGGATGTATGAGGTTTCTTGGCGAGGGTTTACCTTCGGGGATGTATACTGACGGGGTAAGGGAGACGTGGAGGAGGAGAAGTTAGCGACCAAACACGCAAACGACCCCAAACCACAGGGACCATTCGTGTATTTACTCGATGTTTTTTATACAAACAATCATTATATTTGTTTAGATTGTTCATAAAACGTCTTTATGACCGGCTGGTATAGGTTTTACCGTTCATCTTGGAAATTTCTGATTATATAGTTGCAATTGTGCCTAATTACGAGTTTGATTATTCAAGAATTATCTCATATTTGAATTTCGTGTAACCACGGCATAGGGTCGAAATATCAAATTCGAAAAGTGTCATCCACGATTTTTGAAACAATCTGTGATTTCAGAAACCTTCCATATAATCTAATCCCTAACACATATTCCAAGACAAGATACCATCAATCTCAATTACAAAATGAGCCTCAACTATTATGCAAGCCTCCAATCGTTCTCATTCATCATTATGAAGTTATATTGAAATGTCATTTGGAATCTTGAAGAATAATTGTAAAATTCTCAATAGAATGCTTGAATTTAGTGTGCAAACTCAAATTGATGTTTATGGTTGTATTTGCTCTTGAGGAAGACATAGTTTTTAATTTTGTTGACCAACATCAAGATTGCATAGCACATGATGAATTCTGTGATGCTTGATAGGGGTGAGCAAAAACCGAACAGCACGGTAAAATAACCGCAAAAACCGCAAATACCGAATAACCGCAACCGAAAAAATAACCGACAATGCGGTTTTAATTTTTGAAATAACCAAAAAAAATCGGTGCGGTGCGGTTATAGAAAATATACCAAACCGCAATAACCGTACCACACCGCATGAAGTAACCGCACCACTAACCGCACCGCTACCGCATACTTAAAGAATTATATACTTTCTAGTTTCTATATTATTTAAATAATCTAAAATAAAAGGAAAATTATGAGTATTGAGCGAATGAGCGGGATTTCAAATTTCTATTCCTTACGTCTTACAACTTACGAATTTGACCTAATTCCCGTCTCTCTCTCTCATGTTCGTCCCTTCTCCGCTTCTCGTCAGCCGTTTCGTTCCTTCTCGTCAATCGTTGGCTTGTTGCTCTGAATCCCAGTCGCCGACCGTCTTTCTAAGGTCTCTCGTCTGCTTAATTCGGCCACCGGCCACCTCCTCATGCCATCTTAAGTTCAAAGGAAACTCGGCCTACACTCCACATCCACAGGTATATATCGTCTCTAACTCTCTCACAATCTATAATAATGTATCTGGTGACTGGTATCATATATCTCTTTCCGCTGTAATAATGTACTGGGAGGTAATAATGTACTAGGAGTTGAGTTTTTTTGGAGCTTGAATTTGACAAATTAGACGATGAAGGTCAAGATACTAAAAGTGAGGTAGAGATATATTTAGCGGATGGAAGGAAAAAAAGAAACCAAACGCTTGATCTTTTGAGTTGGTGGAAAGAAAATTCGGTCAAATTCCCCATATTGTCTATTGTAGCTAGACATGTTTTAGCAATGCCGATCTCGACGGTTGCATCCGAGTCGGTATTTAGTACCAGTGGGAGAGTTATCGATAAGTATATGAGTGCACTTAACACCGAAACCGCGGAGGCTTTAATTTGTGCACAAGATTGGATACGGTTTTCATCGATTGATATTGAACTTGGTTGTGCCATGAAGAGTAAAGACATAGATGAAATGAATGAGAAAATGGCGGCTATGAAAATTGGTAAGTTTTTCTATATATTTTTTTGCTTATTTGTTCACATACACACTATGATACTAATAGTATAATGTTTTATTTTTTGTAGATCCATTTTCAAAGTCTAAAAGACACTCTCAAGAATAGAGAAATTGCATTGGTGTTGAAAGGACAAAAGTTGGATATGTGTGTTTTGGGCTTTGGCCAAAGATAATATATGACTTTATATATTGTTTTTTTATTAACGGGGTGTTTTAAATGAATTAGTAGTTGTAACTTTTAAGTTGTGACAACTCTTTAATATTTGGTTGCTTTAGTGTAATCTTCAATTGGTTAAATCGCAAAATAAGTATCAAATTCATGTGGTTAAAAAAACCGCACCAAATATATGCGGTTAATAACCGCAACCGCAAAAAATAACCGCATAACCGCACCGCACTATTAACCGCACCATATGGTTATTAAAATTTAATAACCGCAATTGCGGTTAGCGGTACGGTTTTGGTCAATAACCGCGTCTAACCGCACCACGCTCACCCCTAATGCTTGACATTGATGCTTTTACTACTAGACTTTTTATGTTATTGTATGACTCTTGATTTTTCGTAATAGAAACATTCTCAAGTTCGAAAGTTCTAGTTTAGACAATCAATTTTCCATCAATATGTTTCAATTTTAACTTTTACATTCACCATCATTTATGTAATTTGATACATTTGAAAAACATAATGCTATTTTTACCGAACCCTCCGATACAATAAAAACTCCAACTTGTTAACTTTCAACTTTCAACAACTAGTTATCTAGTTTCAACTATTTTTATGAAACATGCACCGTCAGGGGCGGACATAGGGGTTGGCTGCTACCCTTCAAATTTTTTGGTGTAGTGCAAAATTTTTGGGAAATTTTCCATCGCAGTGTAAATTTTCCGGTGTACTACCCCTAAACTATTGTGTGCTACCCCTGAGATTTTGTTCTGCGTCCGCCACTGTGCACCGTTACAATTTTCTATATAGAATAACCCTAAAATTAAGGGCAAATTTCATAAAAGACACTAACTTTTCAAAAAAATTCGATTTTGACACTGTGTTATTTTTTTTTCAATTAAGTAACTAAGTTTTTAATTTTTTTCAATTAAGTCACTATGTTTTCAATTTGGTTTCAATTTTGACCATTTGACCGGTCAACCCGGTAGTCAGCTAGCGTGGCATGATGACGTGTCAGTCTTTGATGATGCGACGCTGACGTGGCATGCTGACGTGGCACCCGAGTGTCAAAATTGAAACAAAATTGAAAACATAGTGACTTAATTGGAAAAAATTGAAAACTTAATGTTTTAATTGAAAAAAAATAACACAGTGTCAAAATCAATTTTTTTTTGAAAAGTTAGTGTCTTTTTTTGGAAATTTTCCTACATTTTTTAAAATGATAAATTTGTCTTTTTATGTTTTTAAAACGTATAAATATATTTTTTTACAATTATAAATACGTATTTTTATATTTTTAGAAACATAGATACATTGTCATAAGTATATATAAAACAAACGTATTTTATATTTTTACAAAATTGATACGATATGTGATTATATGCAAAACAAACGTATTTTATATTTCTAAAAACGTAAAAATAAGTATTTATTCGTTAATTTCTGTTTTTTCATTGAGAAGTATAAATACATATTTTTATGTTGGTTTAAGTTCGTTCGGTTAGAAGTATAATACATTTTAAGAAGTATAAATATGTTTTTTACGTCTTTAGAAGTATAAATGCATATTATTATATTTTAGAAGTATAATACATTTTTAGAAGTATAAATACATTTTTTATGTCTTTAGAAGAATAAATACGTTTTTTTACGTCTTTAGAAGTATAAATACGTATATACTGTATATACGTATGAAAATATATGTATGCTTCTAAAAGTATAAAAATACGTCTTTATTCTTGTAAAAAAATATATTTATACGTTCCAAAAACATAAAAACACGAATTTATTATTTTAAAAAATGTAGGAAAAATTCCAAAAAAGACACTAACTTTTCAAAAAAAAAATTGATTTTGACACTGTGTTATTTTTTTCAATTAAAACACTAAGTTTTCAATTTTTTCCAATTAAGTCACTATGTTTTCAATTTTGTTTCAATTTTGACACTCGGGTGCCACGTCAGCATGCCACGTCAGCGTCGCATCATCAAAGACTGACACGTCATCATGCCACGTCAGCTGACTACCGGATTGACCGGTCAAATTGTCAAAATTGAAACCAACTTGAAAACATAGTGACTTAATTGAAAAAAATTGAAAACTTAGTGACTTAATTGAAAAAAAATAACACAGTGTCAAAATCGAAATTTTTTAAAAAATTAGTGTGTTTTATGAAATTTGACCTAAAATTAATGTAAAAAGTAAACACTTGGCTGCCGCATTATAAAACAAAACAAAAAAAGGAATTTTGTTTCTGACATCCAAAGCATCTCCCACCACTTGTTATCCAGTCTACTCAAATCGTAATAAAACCAACTCGTATCTTTGTCTCTATCGTCGTCATATTGATATCTTTGTTCTGGTATCACTCGCAACACTATACCATAACAATGGAGGAAGAAGGGATTGCAACTCCCCTTCTTGGTCATGCGATTCAAGAATCAGAAAAGGGGGCTCGATCCTACACCAAAGATGAGCTACTTGCCGAGTTTAAGAAACAGTTGTACTTAGCAGGACCTTTGATGACTGTAAATCTGTTGATTTGTGGGTTATCAATGATTTCCGTCATGTTTGTAGGTCACCTGGGTGAGCTCGCTCTCTCCGGTGCTTCAATGGCTACTTCTTTTGCTTCCGTCACTGGTACAAGCTTGATGGTCAGTTCATCTTCTTCTTTTTCACTTCATATTCTAATTTGAACCATTTCTTAAACCTATAAACAATTTCAAGTTCCATTCTTGTTTCAATGGCGAATAGGTTGGAATGGGTAGTGCTTTAGACACATTCTGTGGACAATCTTACGGCGCAAAACAATATCACATGCTTGGAGTCCATAAGCAAAGAGCCATGATCGTTCTTTTATCAGTCAGCATCCCTCTTGCTTTCATTTGGGCCAATGCCGGAAACTTGCTCGTTTTCCTAGGCCAAGATCCCGAAATCTCAGCAGAAGCCGGCCTGTATGCAAGATTCATGATTCCTAGTCTTTTTGCAAACGCGTTACTTCAATGCCATGTTCGATTTCTTCAATCTCAAAACAACGTCGTTCCGATGATGATAAGCACAGGGATTACAACTCTTGTTCATATTCTTGTTTGCTGGATTATGGTGTTTAAATCTGGGCTCGGAAGTCGAGGCGCAGCGTTGGCTAATGCGGTTTCTCTTTGGATTAATGTGTTGTTGTTAGCGGTTTATATTCGGGTTTCTCCTTCGTGTAAAAAGACTTGGACTGGTTTCTCGAAGGAGGCTTTCTGTAACATTCCGACATTCTTGAAACTTGCAGTTCCTTCTGCTGTTATGATCTGGTAATTCTCGTGATCAAGATTCTTTTTTCATAAAGTTTGCAGCTTTTTAAATATGTTAGCTCTTATTATAAAATTTTGTGATTCTTTGAACAGTTTGGAGATATGGTCATTTGAGATGATGGTGTTGCTATCTGGTCTTCTTCCCAATCCACAACTAGAAACTTCAGTTCTTTCTATCAGGTTAATCGATTGAGTTCAAAGCCAAGATTAACCAAAATAAAAAATGGATGTCACGTTTAAGTATTTAACAAATTAACCATATTTTTATCTTTTAACAAAACAACATCAATTAGCAACGTGGTAAATTGCAAACTGAAAATTTGGTTTATATGTTTATGTTTGGTAGAGTTGCTGAAAAGTCAAGTACTAGCTAAAAAATTACTTGATAGTTGATAAACTAGCGGGTAGCTGATAAAAAATGAAGTTTGACAAAAATTATCTGATAAACTGGTTGGTAAACTAAAATGTCATATAAGGATATGTAGAAATATCAGTCTTTTATAACTATTAAATGTATATTTGGGAAATCTTTTGAAAAGTTTAATAAGTTTGTTGAAACTCTAGTATAAGTTTTTAAAAATTAGTTTATAAGCTATTTTTTAGGATGTTAAACATAACAATCTCAAAAAACTCAAAAAATAAAGTAGTGGTAGAGCACCAAACAATTAAAGATATACTAAATGTTTCCCACTACAAAAACTTTAAAGAAAATAAAATAACTTTCGGAAAAAGAAAATCATTATTTCTCAATCATATTGCAAAGTTGTTGATATTTTGCGAAATGCTATTTCACAAAAGAAATTTTATTTTCTTTGTCTTTTTTTTGTCAGAAAAAGGTAAAAGTATTTCACAATGCCAAATAAATGGTCATTTTCACTACTAGTAAAAAGATAACGAGTACCCATTTTGGTTATTTTTGTGGTTATCCAATTTTGTTCAATTTTAGCAACTTATTATGGCTAACAAGTTGAGTTTTCATGGCAGCTTGAATACATGTTCCATGTTTTACATGATTCCTCTTGGTCTAAGTAGTGCAACAAGGTGATATTTTGTGGTTAAAGTTGTTGAAATATATGTTCTTTTGTTTATATTTTCTTAAATTGTTTGCAGTGTAAGGGTTTCAAATGAATTAGGTGCAGGGCGGGCACAAGCTGCACGTTTAGCAATACGTGTTTCGATGTTTACTGTAGTGATTGAAGGGGCTTTTGTCTCGATGATCTTGATATTAGGCAGAAAAATATGGGGATATTGTTATAGTAATGAAGAAGAAGTAGTGAATTATATTGCACAAATGATGTTGCTTATTGCCGGATCTCATGTTGTTGATGGCATCCAATCCGTGCTTTCAGGTGATTATCGACCAATTAACTACTCATTTTCTTCGTTACTTGTACTATTTTAATTAACTCTAAATTCCAAACTTATATTTGATAGCACAAAAACTCACAACATTATTTCTAAGATAGCTTGTTCTTATATTATGTTAGAAATATCTGTAACCCTTGATTATCTCAATAAAAAGACACTAGGGATATGTGACAGTGTGTAGGTGATGTGAGATATTAACATATTGTATTTGTATTTATTATATATATATATTTATTTGAAATTGATAGGTGCGGTTAGAGGGAGTGGACGACAAAAAGCTGGCGCAATTGTCAACTTGGGAGCTTATTATCTAATCGGGATTCCTTTGGCAGTATTGTTTGCTTTTGTACTTCATATGGGAGGAAAGGTAGTAGATTTTGTCGTAATTGATCACTTTTATGGCTCATTTCAAAGATTTATTTATGCAATTAATGTTGTTTATGCAGGGATTATGGTTTGGAATCATTGCAGCGTTATTTGCTCAAGCGTTATTTCTTTATATTTTGACATTATGCACCAACTGGGAAAAGGAAGTAAGTTGTTATCCTTCTTATTGGATTTTTTTGTTTCACACACACAATGATAGTTATAGGAGACTAAACCATGTTTCACTGATTTGTACAATGGTTGTACGGTTGTTGTACCTTAAATGGATGAATCAATTTCTTAAATGGAAAAATTACATCCCTACTAATGTTGAAATAGGACTACGTGCGCAACATTTATGTGATTTGATCAAGTATTGTTTTTTTTGTTAAATTTGTAGGCAAAGAAGGCTAATCAAAGAGTTTATGAGTCTATGATCCAGGATGAAGTATCATAGCGAAGGTATGTAAGGAAGAAATAGTGAATTCTTCAATTGGAAAACAAGATCAACCATCATCGATTGTAATACATATACCGCTATGATTACTTTGTAATTTGTTCTTTTGTTCTAGTATTTTTATGTTTCTTTGTCTTGAATTTTGGTCGAGATTGAATGTTTTCTTGCACTAGCGGCCTTGTAAAGGTGCTTGGGGTAGCCTATGCTACTCATGAAAAATTTGTCAGAAGTATAGATTTTTTGAATTTTTTTATGTATGAAATATAATTGACCTGCCCTGTAGCTTCGGCTGAAGACTTCCTCTCCGTCCGGCGGCTTTATACTACCACTGATGTTTTTTCCTGGGTCCGCCACTGTTTTCTTGTATCTCTTAAGACAACAATGCCAATATTATGAAGATAGCTATCCTAAGGATATTTGTGCTTTTGATTTTACAATTGGGTTTTTCAATTATACAAATGGATCTCTACGAGTTTAAGATTATTACATGTTTGAGATTATGAGTTTTAAGAATATCTTTAAAGACATCATTTATAGTTAAATATTGGTTTTAAAGTTTTTTTTTTAATTCGTAGGTAGTAGAGAATATTTTTACATAATATAACATCTTTTTATAAACTTATCTTAAAGTATAAATCTTCTACATCGGATTAATTAAATAACCCAGTCTTAAATAGTTACTAAAAAGCCCGGTCCTTAGGCACATAAATCGGCTTGATTTAGTCTTAGAGGTGCACAAACTGGCTTTTTTTTAACAACCCGGTTCGGTTTGAAAAACCAGATCAGGATTAAGTCAACAAAGTCAAAACCGATTTGAGTCAAAACCGGTTCATACATGAAAATACTCAAACTTATATAAACCGGTCAACGTAATCAAAACCGGAAAAACCGGTTTCAGAAACCGGACTGGACAAAACCGGTTCTAAAAGCTATATTCTCAAACTCGTTCGAACCGCCATATCAGTTTCTCTCAAACCGATTTCATCACTGGATCAGTTTCGGGTCATAAACCGGTTTTATTGTGCATCTCTAGCTTGAATGGAACCAAACAGTCCTGAGTGGGTTTTTTGTGTTTTATTTTAACATTAATAAATAATTAATTATAAATTATAACGTAAAATTATATATCATCTATTTAATAAATAATATACAAAAATAAAATGCGGGGTTTGTAAAAGAGTAAAATAAAATGTTCAAAAGGATTTAACGAAATAAAAACATATATAATATAATACATAAAAAAAGGATTTTAACTACTAAACTACCAATTAAAAGTGATAACATGTTTGTGAAATGAATATTTTAGATACTCTTCGTATATCCACAATATATTCATAGACACCCCTCGTCTACTTCGCTTGGGCCTGGACTTTAACTCCCTTTCGTTTTCAAATTTCAACAATAGCAATTTTATGTCCATGAGCTTTTGTTAACCTTGTATAGTATTTGAACTTGCATCAAAGTTTTGAAAATCGAATCGGTCATTTTATCGGTTTAAAGTTCAACGAGTATAATCTATTGGACCGGTCCAAAAAACCGGATGATGTCATTATTACACTGACCAACCTCTGATCGGTCGATTGAGTATTCCCGATTTAAAATGTAATACGTAAATTTGTAAACTAAGGTTGAAGGCTTGAGGCATAAGTCTAACTGGGTTCTAAATCAGTGGTTTAATGTTTAGGATCTTCATGCGAACTGCCCGATTTTTACTGGTTCATTCAAAATGTTATATAAGAACGGGCTTGAAAAATGGACCAATGTTTTTAGAGTAAATTACACGCGCTTGGATCAAAACTGAAGTCATTAAAATTGCAAATCCAAAACTTACACCATTAATATTTTTAGATCTAAACCTTGAACCATCAATGGTTGTTGGAATTAAAAATGAAATAATAACGATTCATCATGTATTTACTATATTGAGCTCATGGCCTTCTTCGTTACAAGAAATTCGAACTGGAATCCTTGAGACGGTAACGTGGATTTAGGATCTGAAGCAATGGAAGATGAATATATATAGAGAGAGAGAGAGAGAGAGAGATCAGTAGTGAAGCAGAGACGAAGACCAACCAAACTAATATTGTTTAAAGGATCTCATAATTCTAGAAGTTACATTAGATGTATCTGATAAACGCTATCTACCATTTTGGATACAATAAATGGGATAAAAGCAATCCAACCGTTTACTTGTCTCACAACTTCGATTCTAGACTTTAATAATTAATGATTTAGAAACATAAATGTTGTTAATTATTAAATGTCTTAATATTGAAAATACTAAATATTTTGTAGATGGCCTCTGTAACACCCCGTCCCATATACAACATTTTAATAGAACAATTTACGTGTTGAATTCCTTATATATATATTTTTTAAAATTCATTATGGGGTGTCACAAGCTCAATACATCACCATAATTTAAAGAATTAGGTACATACTCTGGTCAAACTAGGACTCCTGCCTCTCTAGTGCGACTTTTAACGCTTTCCGCCGCTACCTGAGTACATAGCATTTCAAAAATAATACGTAAGACATACGTCTCGTGAGTAATATGGGTTTTAGACCCAAAACAGTTTCCATATTCCAAGCTTTAAAATTTTCCATATTATTTAATTTCCTATGAGCGCACCCATAGGTATCCTTACACGAGCGCACCCGTGTATTCCCTCCTTTGATAGCATGTCCCTACGAGCGTCCTCGTAGGCGCTTTATACGAGCGCACCCGTATAACTCCTCCCTCAACATCATGAAACGAATTCATCCATCAAGGTACCAATTAGACAACTACTTCGCGACGGGAGGTACCATCCCAGTAGTGTCTTTTGACCACCCCTACCGCAGCAGGCCGTGATCTTTATCCGGATACTTCTCAACTCATCAACAGGGCTCAATCACTTTATTAATTCCTTGTATTTCTCATTTATCTTTTGTATACATTATACTTACTATTTCAAAGTATCATTTCCAATTTCACAAAACCATTTCCGATTCCATAAAGCCATTTCCATTTCCATTTCCATTAAACCATTTCAATTTTCATAAAACCATTTTGACTCCCAAAACATTGTATTTAAAATTCCTTTCTTTATATAAAACCCATTTTTGCTATGTACTCAAAAATCCACACATTACTCACCTGATACGTAGAAGTAGGTCGCACACACAAGCACGTGATACTCAAGAACTCTTCTTCTTTCCCGAACCTACATTCCACGTGGTACTGCTTAGAACGAATTAACGTTTACATTTATTACTTATAATTATATAAGTATACATGTATCTTCCCGATACCCGACACGTACCGAGTCCATATCCTCTCTTTACCTTATAAATACATCATTGAGGTTATTAATTATCTTTAATAAGCATATATAGGACCAAACACCCGCTACGAACTCTATGCCGCAACCAAGACCAAAAACCACAAAAGAGTACTTGACAGCGAAACTGAATTTTAGACCCACGACAAGATTTGCAATATTAAACCAAGGAAAGATTACAAATAAAATCCAATAAACATCAAGGGTAAACTAGACCCAGAGACAAGGTCACAAGGCCTGACCTCAAATCATTTGCATTTTCCATTTGTAAAGGAAAAATCCACCAAGTCACCACAAATTACAAAAACAGTTACAGAACCTACCCCCAAAGATATTAACCAAAAATGATAATAATAAGGACTTGGGTTCTGAAATTTGGTGTGAACAAACTAGACACATCTACCGAACCTTTCCCACTGGCCTTGCCCCTAAATGATTCTCCTACCATCACTTATGAATTTTACAAGACATAAATCACTACACAGTGCACCCCTGGACCAGTCAGTGAAGATTGCAACTTTCACATGACTTAATGTCCGAGTTTGTCCAAGGGCTTCTGTACCAGGAAAGTAGACACTTAGACCTTTCCAGAAAGATATGATTCACCCAAAATGGCCAAATACATGATTTTATATGAATTTTCTAATAACATGCCAAAACAGTGAAAAATCCAAAAATCCGAAAAAATGACATTAGGTTAGGATTATCAAACCCCAAACCCATTAAGTCCTTCCATTAAGACCTTTAAGGTCTGAAAGGACATCATGAGATACTCAAAAACTCAGAAACTTCTGTTAAAACAACTCACCCAACACTTATTTATAAAGTTCCATTCATACACACACACAAATCAAAACACATACTATGATGGGTATGTGTGTGTGTGTGATCGGATAGAAGAGTGCAACCCCCACCCAAAACTTAGGAATATCCAAAAACACCCTCAAGATCAGAAGGAGAACTATAGGGACGATCTGAATCTCATGCCCATCCAACAGCCATGCTCAAACCTAGGGGTGAGAATAATAACCGAAAAACCGAACCATAACCAAAATAACCGATAAAATCGAACCATTATAACCGAACCATTTATTAACCGAATGTTTTGGTTTATATATTTGATAACCGAAATATAATGGTTTGGTTATGGTTTTATAGGGAAACCGAACCTATATTAACCGAACCGCCAATAAATATAATAATAAATATTTTATATGTTATAAATTCAGTAAGAAACATTATATTACGATTCATAAATATAATAATATATAGTTTATATGTTGTAGTTTAATAGGAAATATTAAATTGATAAAGATCCAAGCCCAAAAAATCCAAAACAATTGAGGATAGATAGGTTACCAGGGTTGGACGTGGTCATCACATTCCGTCGTTTCGTCATATTCTCACTATCGTGCGTGTAGCAGCCATTGCCAATACTCAATCAGTCGATCATCTCATTATCAGTAAGTTTATATTTATTGTAATCTTGATTATGATACGCTTTAATTTACGTTAATTGTATTGTAATGTACTAATATTCTAAACCGTGAAAAAGAACAACTTTTTCCGTTTTATGATTCATATCAATGTGCTGATTAGAGATTAATTTGCCGCTTTACGCTTCATATCAATTTGTTAATTTGTTTATTGTTTGTAATCAATTCACCGCTTCATATCAAATTGTTAATTGTTTTTAATCAATTTGCCGCTTTACGCTTCAATCTTCATATCAATTTGTTAATTTGTTAATTGTTTTTAATCAATCTGATACAACTTGCCGCTTGTATGAATTGACAATTTACTCGATCCTCATGTTTAAAAACCAAAGCAGAACTTTCAAGTTTTGACACAGTCAAACATAATTAATGGTCATGAAATGGGATCAAAGCTATTTAAGAGTTAAATAATCACAATCATCAAGTTGTGGAAAGGATGATACTAAAAAAGGAATTTGGTTCCTTTTTGTAATTAAAAAAACAAGATCATATCATAAATGTAATAAAATTTTAAAAGTAAAGCAAATCTTTTTTTAACGTTTGCATGGATTTTAGTATATACTAGAAAAATAATAAAAAGTTGATATCTTTTTAATAGTTAATATCATTATTTTGACTTTTGAGACAATTTAACTTTTAAATTCATACAAATCATAGAAAGTTATAAATAAACGAACATTAAATTTTTATGTAATTATGGTTAACCATTATTAAACCATTAACCAAAACCATTAACCGATTAAAACCGTTAACCATAACCAATATTAACCATAACCAATGGATACAAAAATGCATTAACCGATTGTAATGGTTATGGTTCGGTTTTGGCCACTAACCGAACCAAACCGCCCCATTCTCACCCCTACTCAAACCCACGGTGGGGTTGTGGTTGTGGTGGTGTTCACGCCTAAAGAAAAAAAAAAGAAAGAAGCAACCACTTACTTGCTGCAAATATGGAGCTACAACAGTCCTACCTCCTTTTCATCTCTCTCATCTCGATCCTTCTTCACAGCCCAAGATCCCTATTTAATAATTATATGTATCATTTAATAGTTATATGTATTGACACAACTAGTCCCTGAGGTTTGGTGACTTATTTTTAATTAACCCTAGGATAATTATTCCAACAAAACAAGTATCACAAATGACATTTTACCCCTCCAACTGGCCAATAATGTTTTACAATTATTATTTTGTGATTAATTTTATTATTATTATTATTATTTATTTTCTAAAACAATTATTTTGTAAAAAAACGAATATTTCGTAAAGCGGGGTGTTACAACTCTCCCCCACTTATTAGAATTTCGTCCTCGAAATTCAACTCTAACCCCTCTCAATCAAAATGCCACAAAACCCCATACAACCCTTAGATTTGAAAGGATTCTCTCTTTACCTCAAACGATAGGGTCCACATCCTAGAATCATCTGGGTTATTCTAACTTTCTTCTTTCGATCCGACTAGCAACCACAATAGCTAAACACTGGCGCGTAAGCTACTACCTCACTGCACTAGTTAGTCACGACATTCAACCCCTGATGTAGCACATATGTCTATTAGTTGTGGATGTTAATACAAAGTTGTTACATATTAAGGCTAAGTGTGAAAGTACACAAGATGCATTTTGTTTGTGATTAGTTCATTTGTTTCACCTAAGAAATCAAGGATTTGATTGAGAGAAAAATACTTTGATATTGTTAGTATGTCAATATTAGACTTAAGCCTTCAAAGGCGTCTTTAATATAGATATAAACATTAGCTATTGTCTAATGTGAATGAATGGAATGAACTTCCATAGGAATTGAATGAGCAAAGGATCAAGTGAAGAACTTGAGGCTTATGGGAAAATTAGTTAGACGTGTTTAACTAGTTAATGTAAGTTACATGTGAAGTTTTTTCATACAAGGGATGCATGACAAAATGTTTATAAAACTTATATATGCTTTGAAAATATGAATTGATGTGCAAGTTTTAGCACTTATGTTATGTTTACAAGTTTTACTAAATGCTAGTAATGGTTTATGTATTGGACTTTTTTATTGATAAAAAATGTTTTTTGTCTATTAGCTATGCTATGTTTTTGAATGACTAGTATATGTTGCAAATGATTGAATGTGAATATTAATGAATGGAAAATGTTTTGCCCGAACCATGATATCTCTGAAACGGGATATAAAGGAATTACAGAGGTGGTGCCTCCCTTTCATGAGGTAGATATCCTAATGCGATAAGATGCTAACGCGGTTTGATCAAGTTCTTTACACCTTGATATAGACTTGGGTATCACCAAAAGTGATTAATGGGCTAAGTATAAAAATATGAAGTAATGTTTCAATGCCATTAATTGTTAAGGTTATGGATAAAATTGAGTCATTTAATATGTTATGTTATTTATGTGACTCAAATGGTAAAGTAAAATGTTATTTTTATGACTTTTTATAAAAAGAATATGAAAGTAACATATCATTTTTATGACTTGTTATGAAAGGAATATGAAAGTGAAGTGTAATTTTTTGACTTGTTATTGAAGGAATATGAAAGCAAAGTGTTTTCTATGTGACTTGAATCGTAAAAGCTTCTAAAAGCAAAATGAATATTATCCGTATAAAATACTTCACTTGGCGTCCAGAATCGTCTTTTGAAATCGGCGTTACCAAATACATGATTTATCAATACCAACCAAACGTTCCTCTGTTTACATAAGATCTTCTATCTATTCGAACAATGGAACTTTCAGTCTCTTCAAGAAGAAATGATGCAACTTGATGTGCAACGTACATAATTTATGTGTTGTTACTTGACGACGACGTAGTGTCTAGACTAGATGAAGAAGACAACATCATACTTTCATGTGTATATTTGCTATGTAAAAGCTCAGAATTTAATGATTATAATGATGCATCCATTTGACAAAACTTTGAGAATATTAAGAAAGAGTTGTTGCAAATTCTTGAAGTGTAGCATCCTATATGTATACAATTTAAAAAATGAAAATAAAACGGCCTACTAGCCATTGCCTACGGTCATAAAGGAGAGAGAGATTGTGTGTGTGTGTGTGTGTGTGTGAGCTATCACTAGGATGGGTATGTCGAGCATACCTCTAAATTGGAGGCACCAAGCAAGGGGGCTACGGTGTAGCCATGGATACTGACCTCACTCTCCCTTCCCATTCATGCACCTAGGGCTGTAAACGAACCGAACGAACTCGAAAAATGGCTTGTTCATGTTCGTTCGTTTAAGTTAGTCGGACAAACAAACGGATAAACGCACGAGTTTTCTTGTTCATGTTCATTTATTTAACAAATTATCTTGTTCATGTTCATTCGTTTATGTTCGTGAACATGGTAAACGAACAAACATAAATGAACATAGATAAACAAATACAATTGAACATATATAAACATAAACTAATATATAATATTGTAATGTAATCAAATACAATCGAACATATATGAACATAAAAAGGTACTTAAATGAACAAACATAAACGAACGTAAATGAACAAACATAAACGAACGTTCACGAATGTAATTGAACGAACGAAACCATTGTTCATGTTCGTTTGTTTAACAAATTATATTGTTCATGTTCATTCGTTTATGTTCGTGGCCATGGAAAACGAATAAACATAAACGAACATAGATAAATAAACACAATTGAACATATATAAACATAAACAAACATATAATATTGTAATGCAATTAAATACAATTGAACATATACGAACATAAAACGAACTTAAATGAATAAACACAAACGAACGTTTACGAACGTAATTGAACGAACGAGACCATTGTTCATGTTCATTTGTTTAACTAAACGAACGAGAATTTATGTTCATGTTCGTTCATTTATTAAATAAACGAACTTCCTGTCGAACGGTTTGCTGAACGTTTAATTCAGTTACAGCCCTACCTGCACATTTTAGAGTTTTTATTTCTTTTAGTATTCAAAAACATCTAAAATAAATAAAAAGTACAATTAAAATCTAGAAAATTACATGTCACATTAGCATCGTCAATGTTTCATATTTATGAAATTGATAACATCTATATTTTTAATTATTACAATAACTTAAAACTAAACTAGATTTTGATAAAAATAGTAAACTTAGTTACTATTTCACCTTTAGTTAGGTAAAAATATTTTCACTTTTTAGGTTTTTTTTTTTTTTAGAACGACAGAAAATTACTATAATGATGAAACACAAGCAGATTTCTAGAAGGTTTGGGTGGGTAGGGGGGTCTTTCGGGTTTTAAAGGGGGTGGGTTCCTTTTGCCCTATTCCCGGCTGCCACGTTCCCGCGTTTGTGCTTCCTCTCCATCCGCCACCTCCTGTCTGCTTCACCGTTCCACCATCTCTTTCCTTCCCCCTCCCGCCACCTCCTGTCTGCTTCATCATACGGTGGTACATCTGTTATTTTCTCACAGATCCCCTCTTCCCTCGACTTCCCATTCTCGATTCGTATCTACCTCTCATGGTTTCTATCTCGATGCTCAGTTCCTCTCCATCCAACTCAAGACCAAAGTGTCGAACCATCTCTAAGATGTTAAGCTTCCATTGAACTTGGAGAAGCGATGGTGATAGAGTGCAGCAGCGAGAATTCAAGGAGATGAGAGAGAGAGAGAGAGGTATGAAGGTTTGGGTTTCTTCTCCGGCAATCCGCTGGTGAAAAATTTTCAGTTTAGGTTTGGATTTCGACTTTAACGACTTTAAGTTCTAAGCTGTTAAAATTTTTCAATTTTGGGTTTAGATTTTGATTTAACCCTAAATCTCTGTCACGACTATTGATTTTTTTTCGTGTTTGTTGCAGCAGGTTGTCGGCAAAACCTTTGACGATTCACCTGGAGTTCATTTACTCTTCAAAGTTCCGGTTAGTTTTTTTTTATGGTTACAGGAGTTGATTTCTTAATTGTTAATATTGGAAGTTTGGATTGTTGATGTTTTGCAATAAGAAACTTACTTGCTTGGGATAAGAAGTGTTCTGGATTCATTCATTCGGATTGTTATTGTAACTTGATGATTAAATAGGCTGCCATTGTTAGCAAATTGGCGGCAAGCAGAGTATATTTGTCGGTTAATCTTTGGAATATTGGATCATTTGTACGATTTTGCCCCTATAGATGAAAAAGATTTCCAACCAAATTTTGGGTGATGAAATAGAAGGTATTTTGCCCCTGGGTCTTTTAAGTTGCAATGATGTTGTTAATAGTATTGTTTCAAGTTGAAGCTTCATTGGGTGGTACTGATTCATTGTGTTGCTGGTATTTAGCCTATAGGAGTTTATACATATGGTGTTGTCGCAGGAAACAAAGGAAGATTATATTTTCGTTTGGGTACTAGCAGTTTGAATTTATGCCTTTTCTTATCTTAAATAATATTATGTACCTTGAAACATATTATATCCTAAAAGAGATTTTGCAATGGCAAATGAAGGAGAAAATTGTAACTCTAAAGTGATAACCATACAGTTTTCTTACTATTGTGTATCATTTTTGTGATATATATTGAATTAATGTTGGTAACTACTAACTTGTGCCTGGAATGACACAATGAGATTACTGTATCATCCTAGGAATAAACATAAAAGCAAGTTTGGAAAGTTTTACAGCGTATAATACCAGTTTGGCTCTTAATCATCATTACTGAAATCCAGTCCCGCATTTGCTGTGTGTTAGTTGCGATGAAGGTTATACCGGTCTTTGTTCAAAAGGGACCTCGATTTCCAAACCGGCTTCCCAACTTTGGCCGGGTAAGTTGCTAAATATTCCATGCAAGCGCATTTTCAAGACAGAAAAGGAATTTTTTGAATTCACTATGAGTTATCACAAAGTTCTTTCAGAAAGAGATGCAAGTATGTTATTTTTGTCTATAATATGCGATTTGAAAGGTATATTGATGTTAGATATTCTTTCTTGGCTGGTTTTATAAGTAAATGACATGTGAGTATATAACTTCCCAAACAACCCCAATCGGTTCTAGGTCAAAATCACCATTAATGACCTAGCTTTTAGATCAAGTTTATAAATGCATAATTAGGAGTAAATTCTCACATAAGAACTCTAATTAGACTTAATATCAACATAAATTATAAATACACTTCCTTTTTCTTCAATGAACACACTTGAAATGAACACTCACCTCAATCCCTGCATTTGGAAGTCTATTTCAACAGCAATTTCATTGGTTACCCTTTATGGATTTCAACAATTCTACATTTAATGTGATTATTTTTTTTATCTTTCAGCTATTTCTATGTGAGATAAACCTGAATCATTGTGTAGGGAGTTACAACGACAAAACAAGATGTTAATGGTATGCATCCATCTCATGTACTCTCAAATATTGTTCTTTATAACATGATGATTATTTAAATATTAATATATGCCAACATTACAAAATATAATCCAGAAAATATTTATAAGTTTTGTGTTGTTTGACAGGATGAATGCAAAAGAGTATCAACCGAAAGCCAAAACTTAAAACTAGATCTATCCAACAAGTTTCAAGGAGCAATAAAGGTTTTCTTTTATGGATATATAAATAACATTTTGTACATTTGTACTATATCCATGTTGATTCTAACTAGGTTTTTTCTTTCTGTGTTATAGGATGTTACAAATAAGCTTGAGGAGCAAAGAGATGACAGTCTGACTCAACTGAAGGAGAACGAAATGTGAATATATAAATATATGATATTGCATGCCAAATTTATTAATCACTTAATATTAATAAGTAACACATTGAGTACATTAACTTAAAGAAAATCTCCTACAGGTTAAGAACCCAATTGAAGCAAAAGGAGGAGCATAATGCTCTTACTATTCAACAATATACTCAACAGGTAATGTAAACCAAGTTTTATTAACTTTATTGGAAATTATTCATTTAAATTTTTTCCAAATATTGATGCAGTTGAAACAGAAATCTCTAGAACTCCAAATTGCAGATTTAAAGACTCAACAACATGAAGAAAAATTGGTTAAGGAACAGTCTCAGATGAAAATGTATGCAGAGCAAGTGTCACAATTGTTGGCAACCGAAAAGAATTTACGATTGCAGTTAACTGCTGATGGTGAAAAATTCCAGCAATTCCAGGTTAAACTCTTTTCAATCATGTCTCAAGATTTGTTATTTCATGTATGACACATGTAATGTTAGGAAGGTAAATATTTTTTCAGGATCCATTGGTGAAGAGCAATGAAGTTTTTGAAACATTTAAGCAAGAAATCGAAATGGTATTTAAATATTCACACATTTTTGTCAGTATGCAATTGCAGATTGATTTAATTTATGTTTTTTTGTGTTACTTTGTGTGTGAAATTAGATGGCAAAATCGATAAAGGAACTTAAAAAGGAAAATACTTTTTTAAAGGGGAAAACTAAGAAGTCGGACATCACTCTCATACAGCTTGTGGAGGAGGTGAGTTTTGATTTAATGATGTTGTTATTGTTTTTTACGTTTGTTTCAAGGGAAAATAAATATAGGATTCAACTTTTAATTAATATTTCATGGAAGAAAATTTGAAGTTATTATTTTGGTGAACAGCGTGAACGCATGAAGAGGCAACTGGAAAAATCCAAGAATCAAAAAGAAAAGTAGCCCACTTAGAACCAGAAAGAGTATGATGACTGTTCACGTGAGTGAACCAACAAATATTAATGAGATTTTCTAAAGGGCAAATTTTGGAAAATAGCAACGTACTTTACTCCCGTTACCAATATGATCAGTGTACTATATTTTTTACCTATAATAGCAACATTCTTACATTTATTTACCGATAATAGCAACGTACTTTTTTTCATTTACCTATTTACTGTTATTATCGGTAAAAGAAATTGCAAGCATGTTGTTATTATAAGTACGAATTGCATGTACATTGCTATTTTGTGTAAAGAACTAACCCACTTACGAAGATCTAACCTGACCCGTGCGAAGCACGTGCTCAAGCTAGTTATATAAAAAGAAACAGACGCCTGCTAGGAAGGCGCGAGAGGCAAGGGAAAATTACATGAAGCAGTTAAAAGGTGAAGCACACCACATGTCCCAACTAAAATCTAAAGCATTTCCTCTATTTTCACTTTTTAGGTATTAACTTGTGGCAGTAACGTGGGTGCACCAGTGTCATGGGGGAAGAACGTGCCTGACCGTTCCAGTTACTCACACCGTTAACGGAAACCTCCACTAATTCTCCTTCCCCAGCAAGTTTCCTCTCTCTCTCTCTCTCTCTCTCTCTCTAACCCCACTACAAATACCCCCTCACCCCTTCAAACGTTTCTTCATATTCACACTCAAACAACGATTCAACGAAGGTCCGTATTTTACCATAACCTTCATCCTTTTCATCTTTCTCTTCATCATTCCAACTTTATGGCATTTTAGTTTATTTGTATCTGATCAGATTCCTTTCTCTTACTTAATTTCGCATGATGAACACTTTTTTTTCTTAAGCATTTTCATGATCGGATTTTATCTTGCATGCATATTTTATGTTATACTGTGTTCCTCTTCGTATAATCATTTCGAAACTCTGTTCGTGAGTTTCGTGTTTTCATTTGTTTGTAAGGTTTCTACTCTGTTTATGTTTATTACAGATTACTGACGATGACGAAAGGATCCAAAAACTCCGGCTACTCCGCATCAAAATCGGTGGCAAAAGTCGGTTACATCTCTTCTGTTCCGGTGAAAACAACGGTAACCTTCAAAGGGGGGAAAGGTGGAGGCGAAGGTAGTTACGTGAACAAATCCCGAATAACTTACGCCGACAAGCAAACCGGGTGCTATGGACGAGCAACGATGAAGGAGAAGGCGTCCGCCGGAGAGTTTCACTGGAAGAATGGAACGAGCGGAACCAAAAGTGAGTATAAGAAAAGTTCCACAGTCAGAATCGGCGACAAGAGTGGGTACATGGAGGTTTACAACGAGCAGACGGTTCGCAATGTGAGTTACAACAAGAGCAGTGACAACAAGAACTTCATAACCTATGACAATGGCGATGGTGGTGAGTATGGTGGGTATGGGTATATAGGTTAAGGGTTGAATACACTCTGCACGTAGTTCGGTAGTTGTATTTATGAACTAGTATCTGGTTTAATCTTATGGTCTATGTAGGTAATGAGTATGTTTTAGGATTATGCGTGTATTTGCAATGATCATATTTTGTTTTCTGGATCATTGCTTATTGTTATTGCGGATCATTGCTTATAGTTATTGCGTTTGTGAATTATTGCCTTTTCAAAAGCAGGACAAATCAAATAATTTATGTGGCCCTGTATAAATAGTAATCAAATTAATGTAATCAAATTCAAATTGCAATTTTGTATTTGGAAATTTTTGAGCGACGACTCTTCAATGCACCCATTTCATTTTCAACATTTACGGAAATGTTACGGCTGTTCATCCCTATATAAAGGGATGCTTATATTTCAATCGAATTATATATATACTAGTTGTAAGACCCGTGTATTACACGGGATGATACAAAAAAAATATTAATTAAGAATATCTAAACATTAATAATTTTACATAAAAAATTTGGTTGTGTATCGTGGCATCTTGTTTTTGATTTTACTATTACGACTTTGCATTTTGATAAATATAATTGATTATGAGAATGTCACCGGTACTAAAATCAAATTCACTATTATGATTGGAATCGTTCTTCAAAATATTATAAAGTCAATTCTCTCTCTATTATCTCTCAAATAATTCTACACATTAAAAAAATAATATGATATTAAAAAACAATTAATTTTGAAATTGAATGATAACAATTAATTTTGAAATTGAATGATAATTAAACTGATTATTAAAGAGTTAGAAACGTTTCAAACCAATTTGTTTTTTTAAGAAATTCAAAATTATGAGAAAATGACATGTGTCAAATTCAATGAGGAGATGACATGTGGCTTTGAGTTACTTATTTATTAGGATAGGATATATATATATATATATATATATATATATATATATATATATATATATATATATATATATATATATATATATATATTGTGTCCATGGCTGTCGATCCTATGACAATTAGCAAGATGAGAAGATGATATTCTCTTACAAATCTATAAAAAGAAAAAAAAACAAGAAGGAAATGATGGAGCATAGAGGCGTTATATATATATACGGTATACCCTGTGTCCATGGCTGTCGATCCTATGACAATTAGCAAGATGAGAAGATGAAAATACATCACGATAAGTAAAATGCATAAACATGAAAATAATATTTTGAAACAATCGCCTTTAGTTAGAACCTTAATCATACAAGAGCACCAGCCTATATATGCAATTTGTGATTGCTGATACTTCAAAATCATCTAATCAAAAGTGTAATAAAAATGAAATCCTATAAAGATATGAAAAACAAAATCATAAGTAAATGGATAATTACAGAAAAGGTTAATTGAGCTTTTGACTTTTGACAATTTAAAATAGATTGTAATAGAGATGGAACACGAAAGTTTTTGTGATAAGATCAAATGGGGTTTGATATGCAATTGATTTCAAAATGCTAATTTGTTATTATGTAAGTCAAAGAATCACCATTTTGACCACCAATTTGTTTTCAATACCATATGTTCAACTATCTTCCCAAATCTGTAAATACTCGTGGTGGTTAATCATCACCAAAAGAGGAGGGTAAACAAAAAAAGTCATATTTAAAAAAACAAAGAGAACTAATTAAGTAAAAAACAAAATCAAAACTTCAATAAATCACATCTTCAACAATCTTCACGATAACCACAAAAATTTGATAAGAATTTATAGAGATGTAGAATGAATGATGACACGATTGGAAGTAATCAGACCCATGATTTTTTTTCATGGGAATCCCCTTACCTAATAATCTAGAATAAATTTTGGTCAATTTGTGAAGTTTCTTTATGTGTTATATCCAAAAACAAAACAGAAGAGGTATCAGTTCAAAGAAACTTACAATCCTTCTAGACTTCCGGTTCTAGAAATTGAATTTAGAGTCCTGGTTTACTTGTTCTTCAAATAAAAAAGACCTAATATTATAGAAGATAAAGATGAAGTTGGGATAAATGAAAAATCAGCAAGAAATTTATATGCAGATTAGTACACAAACATCGGAAACAGGAAATACTACAAATGAAAAAATTATGCCTTAGCATAGAAACAAGAGAAACAAAATCCAAAAGCAGACATAAAAAATCGACTTTGTGGGAGGGAATCAGGATAGTTTATGTGGGAGATCGATCAACGAGAGAGATTTAGAATACAAGAAATCATAAATCTACACAGCATGCAACAAATCTTAAATTATGGGGACGGAAGTGCAGTGTAATTACATTGGTATAAAACGTAACCTATCTATGAGGAGGATCGGAGAAGACGACATTCAGATTCCAGCATGAAGTGTTGTAGATCCAATTAACGCTAAGTAGATGGCACTCTGGAAACCCTTGGCGGCGATGATACCTCAATCAGTCCGATTGGATCCAATTAACGCTAAGTAGATGGCACTCTGGAGGAAACGGTTTGGATGCGTAGTGGATCGAATTTGAAATACTTTGCGTCGAACAAATCATGGTAAACGTGGCGGCCTTGAGACGACAGGGAGTCCGATTGGAACACTTAATAGACATTGTTGGTAGAGATTTGTCCTAATCAGAGGCATTAAACTGGTACAGAAGGATCCTTTGATGAAGAAATTGAAATTCAGCACTTTTATGTTGACATGTATACCACTTCATGCGATAAATTCAAAATTAACAAAAGAAAATTCCAGTCCAGTGCATTAAAATGAGAAATAAAGACGCAACAAAAAGTTCCAGTCCTACATGTGTATTATTAGCACTACCAGTTTACCTCCTCCTCCACAAAATATTCAGATGCAACCTTAACGGTATCAAGGGGCTAGTTCTCCACACATGGAGTGAATCCATTTTCTTTGTCTAGAAGAGAAATGAAAAGGATCAACTTACACAGCAAATCAAGTGAACATCTCGGTCACAAATTCCCATGAAGCACCGGGTAGTAAAACTTCATATCATTGAGTTCCTGAGAGAGGAAAAGGAGAAAACTCAATGAAATCATACAAAAATAGAGGAATTAAGAGATGATAGTGTCCGATGGAAATATAAGATGTTCAAAACATTCTCAAATTTGCCAAATCAATACCTGCTATGCCTCAAAGCAATCTTCAAAAGTCGGTGACAACGAAATTAGTATGAGAATCAAAATATTTTGAATAAAAATCATAAATCGATTTAGGGATTGACCATTAAAGGTTGGAGAAATAAATAATATGAAATTCAGTCACGAATCAAGGGCTAAGAGGTGTAAATTGGTACAACATTCTTACCGAATACATATGTTGAGTCATCCTGTTCAAGCCCTAGTTCCTTGATCTCCGTGTTCTGATTTTGGTACTTTGAGCGGAAGGAAAAAAACGACAAGACAACATGAAGTGGTAGAGGAGAATCGAAGTTCAAGCAGTGTACATGAAACTGGAAGGAAATAACATCGTTCAAAGGATGAGTACATGATGTCCCTTGAACCATATGAGAGGTTCTTTAAATGGATAGAAATGGGGGCGGTGGTGTAAAGGCAGTTGCAGGAACGTGAAAAAAAGGGCTTTCATATATATCTATTTAAAGAACCTCTCATATGGTTCAAGGGACATCATGTACTCATCCTTTGAACGATGTCATTGAAAGGTTTTCCGCAACCATGAACTAAAAACCTAAGTTCACATGCAACCTAGAAAAGATCTATGTTTTCTTTCTTTGAACATGTAACTAATTCCTAAAGGCCAAACAAAAATTAACTAAAAGAATAAATCAGAAAAACTAACCTTTAGTTTTAATCTTGAAGCTAAGCAGCACAAGTGTCCTGCCTCAAATGAGATCACACCCAGGGAGCCAGAGGAAAGGACCGAAAATTCCAGAGAGAATAATAGAATGAGCAGCTGATAATGAGGTCTAGGGCTCCCTATTTATAGGGAACCAAAGGGTAAAGCTAAAAACCCTAGCCGCAACCCATTTTCCGGATTATCTGTACACGCGCCGCGGCCAGATCGTTTGCGCGCCGCGCGCCGCAATTCAACTATTGAATTCGTACGAATATGTACGCGCGTCGCGGCCTTTACATTGGCGCGCTGCGCGCCGCAATTCAACTATTGAATTTGTACGACTTTAATCCTTGACCTCCTGATTAATCTAATTAATGCCACAGAAATTAATCCAATTAATTTCTGATTAATTATTAATCAATCAATATAGTTTCTAATTAATATATTATCACTTTAATATATTAACAAACCATATCTTTTATTTCTATTGATTTATTAATCTCATAATAAACCAACCTCTCTCTCTACCGAACTTTCTACCAAACCTCCAGCTATGAGGGCAACCCAAATGGACTTTGCTTCTATTAATTAGGTAAATACAAATTATTAGTCATGGCTTAGACACCTAATCCAACAGTCTCCCACTTGGATAAGTCTATGACTATAATTACAAATTTAACCTTTGATTAATCAGCAACCTGCAGCTTTCTAGAAACTGCTGCCGAACTCTGACCTAGTCAGTTCTGTCCATAGATAAGTGATCAGATGATCCTCCGTCCAACAAGATATTTTCAGACATGAGACATGGATTGAGATCAATCTCTGTCTGACACACTGTTTCCCGATTTCCGATTTTGCTTATGACTCTTAGACTTCTAATTGAACGAATCAATTTAGTCCTGGCTGGCCAGCGCTTCAGTCAACTTCAAAATCATCGAGTGGCCAACAGATATCTGTTTCCCGTCAGGGTCAAGGGACGAATAAGCTTCGACTAATATGTTATATCTTTTACCCGACAAATCATTCACAACAGCACGTTTTATAACATCGAGTTACCGATGCGTTTTCGTACTATCAATGAACAACCGCCTTGCAAATTATAACTCATATCTCTCCACTTTAAGACCATAAGATATTATCGTCTCAACATTGCTCGTGATATAATCCATGAAGCAATCCATTGAGCGCGGGTTTATCCAATACTCAAATCTCCATTTCCAAGTACTCATGAACGTTGCAGCAATCTTATTGCAATGTCTAAATCCTTAGACAATCTACAAACCAATTCATGACAGTCTTCCCTCATACTTACTCCCTATGAGTATGAACGACTGTGGATATTTGAATAATCCAATTATTCAGGAAGTAAAACATGCAAAAGCGAAACATAAAATCTGACTGGCAGCTACTCCTGCTGATTACCAAGTCTCCACGAGGTAATTACCAAGTCGGATTTATCATAACTATTATCGGTTTCTTATTCTCTTTTAAACTTTCAATTCAAGCCTTTTATATCTATGTCTATGACCTTTTCACTCTTTCTATGTATTCAAGTGTCTAACACTTATACACTTTATTACAGATGATCCTATCGGATACTCTTCCGATGATATCTCAATTTGTCATTTTGTCATTTTGTCATTCTCTCTCGCAACTCCATTCCGGTGATGTGTACCGTGACTGCCCATGGTTCTCGGGTCTTTAGTCCACATGACTACACCCTAAGACAATTTCGAGGTGTCATGATGTGCTGGTGACCCACACGCGCTCCATCAGAAACCAACGAAATTCTTTAACCATGAAGTCCTACAACACCACGTTCTGGTGTAAACAATTACCGATTTGAAAACCCTTTCAAATCAATCACCCTAATCATTTCCCAATGATTTCTCACGTCTGTTCAAAAAATCCATTCAGTATTCTCAGCCAGGCAATATCCTGAATCCAACTTACAATGCTCTAAGCATTAAGTCATCAGGATATGTTCATAACACTTCTGATTTGTCCAAGAGGCTCGAGGAACCTGATGTAATCTCATTCCAAGCACTTTCGGAATCCTAAGATTACCAATAATCCTTGTGTCATGATTTCCGGAAACCATTTCCTTTCAGGGACTCTTTCTTATGCATCTTGAATCCCATCAAGATCATATTCTCAACGGCTAAGTCAATATTGTCAGTCTCATCTATCTGATAGATGTCTATGAACTACGTGAGCATGCTGCACTTTCTTTGTTTCTTTCATGCCAATTCATTACACTTTGCAATGACAGAAAACTCCATTCCTGGGGTTATGCATCTTGAATCTCATCAAGATCATATTGGCAGAGTTCTGATCTATCTAATAGATGTTCACAACCACCTGAGTATGTTGTATCTCTTAAAGTTTTTCATAGCGAACCGTTTCTTAACACCAAGTCATAACACTTTGTAATGATAAGAGACGTTTCCTAGAACCAGTATGTAACCCACATACAATGATAGCAAATAACAACGATACTCCCACTGGCTTTGACACCGTCATATGACTCTTTCGGACTATTCACAAAATCCAGAACTTATGGCACATTTTGCGAAACCGAAATCCAAACCTTTCCGACATATTAAAGGAAATCTTTCAGGATATTCACAAAATCCAAACTTTTTGGCCTATTTTGAGAATCTGAATATCCTTTCTTGTGAGATACCCATGGTACGAATCCCGGGGCCATGTACTTTTTTGTAATGGCATGCTCTATGTGAGTCCATATTAGTGTGTCGGTAAACCACACACGCTCCACTAACGACTCACACTATGCCACGCAGAATCCTCTCGGATTACATCTTCTATTGAGAGTGCATCTCTCAGAATCAATTGCTTGACTCCAAGTGATGACTCATTCAACCAGATGTTCTGTAAGTACATTTCTATGTTCCCTTCTTTTGATGATTCAATTACTCCCACTGGTACCTAGACCAGTTGTAAAGATCAATCAAACTGTCACATAGACTGTGTCTCGCGGTAAGGTTCTCTTATTTGGCAGCAACTGGGCTCACCAATGCTTCCAGCAGTCAGATTACTTATCCGTACCATCTTTAGTGTTTTACCACTACTCGGTATATCACCCGGATCATAACTCCTTATGACGGTGACAATAACTACTGGTCAAGCGAAGAGAGGGTATGTCAGGTTTAACAGGAATCCAATTCCTGGTCAAGTCCCAGTGGTGACTAAAGGTTCTTTCACTTGGCTAATCCCTGAACTCATTCAGAATTATTCTTACTCCCACTGTTTCCTTAGAACTTGAGTTCTTTCTAAAAGTACTCTTCTTTCAAAGGATAACCGGGATGGCCAATGAAACGACATTGCTGATCAGTTTCAGGCTTGTCATGAGATTCAGACGAATGCTACATGACCCTCGACTTTCTATGTACTAGTGGGACGATCCCAGCTTTACATTTCAGACAGTGTCGGCATAACCTACTTAGTCTAAGATATGGTCGGAATATGGTTTCTGCGGTCTGACTGGTTGAATATTCAATTCATTGAAATATTAGTCGGAAATGTATCCAGTGTATCTTATACACCGAGGATCAAAACTATTTCGATCAATGCTCCATCATCTTCCCTAAGACACATTATAACCATTAGTGTTCTTGGAAGAGGATAAACTGTGAAACATTTTCTCAGTCTATGTAGTCATTCAGGTTCCGTTGATCTTATACTTCCTTTGAAATCCTTGAACACTTCAAGGTTCCAATCAATCGCTTATTCCGATAAACGACGCCATATTTGTCAAACCATTTGGCAAATATCATGAAGCATAACTAATCGTGTTCTGTTCGAAGATTCAAGCAATACACAGTAACTTATGTGTTTGTTGCTCAAAATCTTAATACTTTTACAGTTCCATGTAAATTTATGACTTTGTTAATATTTTTCATGACATGCAATCATCACCTGACTCCAAGTCAACTGATTCCAAAATCCTATCCATTGGATCTTTGGGCGATTCCTTTCTTGCCACAATTAATTTTATTAAGCACTCAATTCATCACGTGACTCTAAGTCAAATGATTCCAAAGTCCTGTCCAACTGGACCTTTGGTTGAAGTGATTCTCATAAAATTCACTTTAACAATCATAAAGAACACAATATATAAGTCCAATCCCATTGGATGTATCAACATTCAAGTTATTACCATTTACGTCATCAACACATTCACACAACATTTCGAGGACAATTAAAACAACCATTTTTTAAAAAATTTCATTAAACCAGAATTATCCTCAGAACAATGTACAATGCGAATCTATGTTAAATGTATCTATAAACCAATAACAAGAACAAATATCTAGCTTAACTCCAAAAATGCACGAGCTCCATATCCAATCTGAATATGCTCCTGTGCGACAACATCCCGCATCCTACAGAGTCCGTGCATACAGAGCAAATGTGAGAAACACATCCTGTATCAAGGAAATGAGGATCAGGTATTCTGAGTTTTAAGATATTACTGAGTCTGCCAAACAGTTTGGCTTTAGAGCATTTTTCCAATCTTTCTGTGACTGTGTCCCACCTTATGGATTCCCAGTTTGAAACATCGAACAATCGGTCCAGACGATCTGGATCATTTCTTGATGCACCTTAATACTGGACTCAATCCTAAAGTAGCTGAATTAATGGAACTATGCTTCTCCATGAACGACTCATTTAGAGTCGACATTGAATGCATTTCCATGATTGTCTTATCCGGTTACCCTTTCTGTTCATCTGGATGAACAGATCAGCGAGTTGAGGTAATGCTTAACTCCCGATCCCAAAGGGAAACCAGTTTTATACTGTTTGCCTATGTATCCCTCAAACTTGGGAACACGCAAACTGGTGCTACTTCCTTCAAGCTTGCAACTTCAAGCTCTTTGAAGATCCTAGTTCGTTCCCTTTATCAACCAGTTCTCGGAACCTTTCCTCAACTAGCTGTGCTAACTTATCTGACCCCAGGAATTCTAAATCCCTGCGGAACTCGGGGTTAATGATCAATAGCATAAGGCAACGAATTTCCTTGGACTCAATAGTCAAGGAGTCATGCTCATCACAAGCTGCTGTGTGATGCCATGTTTGGGAGCGGACACTCAGTCGGATATGGTTCGCCAGCAAAACTAAGAACTATTCTCTAATTGCAAAACCATATCACATAGTTCAAGGCCAGTCAGCCTTACCATATTTAACAGGTGCTTTCTGAAGCTCTCAGAAATGGGTGAAGGAGGAGAAGGAGGAGAATGACATTTTCTTCAGACATATATAAAATTTGAATTTATTCGTTTAATTAATCCTTTTAAATAATTACCCAATATATATTATTTAACAAGCCTAGGATCCAAAATACCCCAACTATGCTGTGAAGAGGGATGCCGTAGTCACAACACAGTGGTCATTAAGGTAGATAACTTTTATCAATTTCAGTCTTATGAAATTCCTAGATCTGTGAGATTCATTGAACTGTTCAATGGCATGTTTAATCTCGGATATGCCCCACCGTTTGTGACTGGGATGCCGAGGATCACAAACCGGGTGTGAATAACCATGCAAATTAGCTTGGTACTCTCGGGGTCCATTATCATCTCAAATTGATGTGCCGGTTAACCACACACGCTCCATCAACAATGATAACACCCGAGAAACCCATTGCCACTCTTTATGAACCCCCATTGGTGTGCCGGTAACCCACACACGCTCCACCAACGTTTCATAAAGTGCAATGTGCAATTTCATGGGTTAGCATCAAATTCACATTTTTTCTAAAGTAACTAGATTGGGAATTCTTGTACGGGTTCTAGTACTTTGATCATTATACTTTTAATGATTAAGCGGTCCTATCAAAACTGTTCGGCTAACGACCCTCCACTGATCAGGCGAGCGGTGGGTGAGAGTGAACACCCATTAGACTGCCATTTTATAGGCAGTCTCCTTATACCCACTTTATAGACCAACTTCGTGAATGAGGACTACTATTGAATTGACTGACCAATTTTATCTTATACATATAGTATTAACCTTTAATAACATATATAAGACGTATTTTAAAACCCTTTTAAAATATTCCTGGTTTATCTCTTAATTTCCTGAAATTTAACTATTAAATTTCAAATTAAATTAAACCTTTAATTTGATTTAATTTATCTTTTAATTAAACTATTAATTAAATTAATTAAATCTAGATATTTTAAACCTTTTAAAATATTTTAGGATTTATCCTTTAATTCTCGAAATTTAACCATTAAATCAAAATTAAATTAAATCCCTTGAATTATCTTTTAATTAAACAATTAATTAAATTAATTCAAATGTAGATAGGTTTTTCCAAATTAATCAAATCAATTTAAACCTATCTTAAACCCCTAATTATCGAATTCAAACAAACTGGGTTTAAGGTTATCCATTTAATCAACCAATTAAAGTTACCAAAAACAGAAAACCTCCTAAAACCCTAACCAGGAAAATCGAAAAAGAGGGGGAAGGGGCTAGGGTTTCAAAAACCCTAAACCCCAAAATCGAAATCAGGCCCAAAAGATTTATAAACAATAAACCCTAATTAGGAAAACTATTACAGCCATTCAATAAGAAAACAACCATTTGCTCTGATACCACTGAAAGGTTTTCCGCAACCATGAACTAAAAAACTAAGTTCACATGCAACCTAGAAAAGATCTATGTTTTCTTTCTTTGAACATGTAACTAATTCCTAAAGGCCAAACAAAAATTAACTAAAAGAATAAATCAGAAAAACTAACCTTTAGTTTTAATCTTGAAGCTAAGCAGCACAAGTGTCCTGCCTCAAATGAGATCACACCCAGGGAGCCAGAGGAAAGGACCGAAAATTCCAGAGAGAATAATAGAATGAGCAGCTGATAATGAGGTCTAGGGCTCCCTATTTATAGGGAACCAAAGGGTAAAGCTAAAAACCCTAGCCGCAGTCCATTTTCCGGATTATCTGTACGCGCGCCGCGGCCAGATCGTTTGCGCGCCGCGTGCCGCAATTCAACTATTGAATTCGTACGAATATGTACGCGCGTCGCGGCCTTTACATTGGCGCGCCGCGCGCCGCAATTCAACTATTGAATTTGTACGACTTTAATCCTTGACCTCCTGATTAATCTAATTAATGCCACAGAAATTAATCCAATTAATTTTTGATTAATTATTAATCAATCAATATAGTTTCTAATTAATATATTATCACTTTAATATATTAACAAACCATATCTTTTATTTCTATTGATTTATTAATCTCATAATAAACCAACCTCTCTCTCTACCGAACTTTCTACCAAACCTCCAGCTATGAGGGCAACCCAAATGGACTTTGCTTCTATTAATTAGGTAAATACAAATTATTAGTCATGGCTTAGACACCTAATCCAACAGTTATTTCCTTCCAGTTTCATGTATACTGCTTGAACTTCGATTCTCCTCTACCACTTCATGTTGTCTTGTCGATTTTTTCCTTTCGCTCAAAGTACCAAAATCAGAACACGGAGATCAAGGAACTAGGGCTTGAACAGGATGACTCAACATATGTATTCGGTAAGAATGTTGTACCAATTTACACCTCTTAGCCCTTGATTCGTGACTGAATTTCATATTATTTATTTCTCCAACCTTTAATGGTCAATCCCTAAATCGATTTATGATTTTTATTCAAAATATTTTGATTCTCATACTAATTTCGTTGTCACCGACTTTTGAATATTGCTTTGAGGCATAGCAGGTATTGATTTGGCAAATTTGAGAATGTTTTGAACATCTTATATTTCCATCGGACACTATCATCTCTTAATTCCTCTATTTTTGTATGATTTCATTGAGTTTTCTCCTTTTCCTCTCTCAGGAACTCAATGATATGAAGTTTTACTACCCTGGGCTTCATGGGAATTTGTGACCGAGATATTCACTTGATTTGCTGTGTAAGTTGATCCTTTTCATTTCTCTTCTACACAAAGAAAATGGATTCACTCCATGTGTGGAGAACCAGCCCCTTGATACCGTTAAGGTTGCATCTGAATATTTTTGTGGAGGAGGAGGTAAACTGGTAGTGCTAATAATACACATGTAGGACTGGAACTTTTTGTTGCGTCTTTATTTCTCATTTTAATGCACTGGACTGGAATTTTCTTTTGTTAATTTTGAATTTATCGCATGAAGTGGTATACATGTCAACATAAAAGTGCTGAATTTCAATTTCTTCATCAAAGGATCCTTCTGTACCAGTTTAATGCCTCTGATTAGGACAAATCTCTACCAACAATGTCTATTAAGTGTTCCAATCGGACTCCCTGTCGTCTCAAGGCCGCCACGTTTACCATGATTTGTTCGACGCAAAGTATTTCAAATTCGATCCACTACGCATCCAAACCGTTTCCTCCAGAGTGCCATCTACTTAGCGTTAATTGGATCCAATCGGACTGATTGAGGTATCATCGCCGCCAAGGGTTTCCAGAGTGCCATCTACTTAGCGTTAATTGGATCTACAACACTTCATGCTGGAATCTGAATGTCGTCTTCTCCGATCCTCCTCATAGATAGGTTACGTTTTATACCAATGTAATTACACTGCACTTCCGTCCCCATAATTTAAGATTTGTTGCATGCTGTGTAGATTTATGATTTCTTGTATTCTAAATCTCTCTCGTTGATCGGTCTCCCACATAAACTATCCGGAAGTCTAGAAGGATTGTAAGTTTCTTTGAACTGATACCTCTTCTGTTTTGTTTTTGGATATAACACATAAAGAAACTTCACAAATTGACCAAAATTTATTCTAGATTATTAGGTAAGGGGATTCCCATGAAAAAAAATCATAGGTCTGATTACTTCCAATCGTGTCATCATTCATTCTACATCTCTATAAATTCTTATCAAATTTTTGTGGTTATCGTGAAGATTGTTGAAGATGTGATTTATTGAAGTTTTGATTTTGTTTTTTACTTAATTAGTTCTCTTTGTTTTTTTAAATATGACTTTTTTTATTTACCCTCCTCTTTTGGTGATGATTAACCACCACGAGTGTTTACAGATTTGGGAAGATAGTTGAACATATGGTATTGAAAACAAATTGGTGGTCAAAATGGTGATTCTTTGACTTACATAATAACAAATTAGCATTTTGAAATCAATTGCATATCAAACCCCATTTGATCTTATCACAAAAACTTTCGTGTTCCATCTCTATTACAATCTATTTTAAATTGTCAAAAGTCAAAAGCTCAATTAACCTTTTCTGTAATTATCCATTTACTTATGATTTTGTTTTTCATATCTTTATAGGATTTCATTTTTATTACACTTTTGATTAGATGATTTTGAAGTATCAGCAATCACAAATTGCATATATAGGCTGGTGCTTTTGTATGATTAAGGTTCTAACTAAAGGCGATTGTTTCAAAATATTATTTTCATGTTTATGCATTTTACTTATCGTGATGTATTTTCATCTTCTCATCTTGCTAATTGTCATAGGATCGACAGCCATGGACACAGGGTATACCGTATATATATAACGCCTCTATGCTCCATCATTTCCTTTTTGTTTTTTTTTTCTTTTTATAGATTTGTAAGAGAATATCATCTTCTCATCTTGCTAATTGTCATAGGATCGACAGCCATGGACACAGGGTATACCGTATATATATAACGCCTCTATGCTCCATCATTTCCTTCTTAATTTTTTTTTCTTTTTATAGATTTGTAAGAGAATATGTCTTTCTACTCTATTTCTGATTTACATGTACTAAAATCAAGTTATTCAACTTTCAAAAATCTGTCAAATTATAACATTTTACCATTGTTTCTCGTACAGCCAAGTAACCCGTCTTGGGCCGTGCTGAGCACGGCCCTTAAAATGTACCTAGTGTATATATATATATATATATATATATATATATATATATATATATATATATATATATATATATATATATATATATAGAGAGAGAGAGAGAGAGAGAGAGAAAGAGGTTTTATGTATTTAAAAAAAAAGATAGATATATTTTTAGTACCCAATTTTATAACCTCCTCATTTTTCTCATATAGTGATTATCATCGGTTGTGCCCGTAGTTTTTTCCCGTAAGAGTTTTTCCACGTTAAATCCTTGTGTCCACATTTATTTTCTTTATCGTAATATTTTATTTTATTGTCGATATAATTTTTTGATAACAAGTGGTATCATAGCCATATTGTTTTCTATACTCATTCTTAATTTATTAAGTATTATATCGACATGACTACTTTGAAATACGATATTTCATTACTGGATCAAGACACAAGATTTTCATTATGGCAAGTGAAAATGCGAGCCGTATTAGCCCAGTTGGATCTCGATGATGCTTTGTTGGGTCGAGACAAAATGTCTACGGCTTGGTCAGAAGAGGAGAAGGATCGTAAAGATCGTAAGGCTCTATCTCATATTCATCTTCATTTATCTAACAATATTTTGCAGGAGGTTTTGAAAGAAACTACTGCAGCCTATTTATGGCTAAAGTTAGAACAAATTTGCATGACCAAAGATCTCACAAGTAAGATCATGGTTTTAAAAACCGGACCGGACCGGCCGGTTCAATCGGTTTAACCGGGAACCGGTCTGGTCACCTTTTTTCTATCTTTAAAAACCGTTTGTAACTGAACCGTAAAAAACCGGCCGGTTCAAATAAAAACCGGGTAAACCGGACTGGTTGAACCAGTAAACCTGGCTAAAAAAACTAATTTGCAAAGCTTCTGGTCTATACAGGCAACGAAGCTTCCGGCTAAGTTCTATGCATCACTCTTCTAATCTCTTATATAGCGGAAGATCTCCACTCTGCTTTCTTCCAGCAGCCGATGTGGGATAAATCCCTACCAAAATTACATTTGCAAAGCACTACGTATCTATAAGACAACCATATATATCTGCTTTTCGTATTTCTTTTTCTATATCAATAATTAGAATTAATTTTCTAAAACTAACTAAATTCTATAAAATAATCATATTTTTATAATTAACTAAATTGCATAAATTAATCGACTGTAAAAAATAATTAAACTTTGGCATTTTATTTATGTTTTATGTATGTTTGTATTTTAATTTTGGAGCTTGCTATATACTTTGTATTTATTATAATTTCATATTTGATTATAATATAATAATGACGTCATCCGGTTTTTTAGACCGGTCCGACCGGTTGAACCGATTGAACCATCGAACCAGTAAGCCGAACGGTTCGATCACCGGTCCGGTTTTCAAAACCTTGAGTAAGATGTACCTTAAACAAAAATTATTTTCGCTTAAGATGCAAGAAGGTGGATCGTTGATGGATCATCTTTCGACGTTTAAAGAGATCATCACTGATCTTAAAGCTGTGGAGGTAAAATATGATGAAGAGGATTTGGGTTTAATTCTTTTATGTTCATTGCCTAGTTCTTATTCAAACTTTAGAGATACCATATTATATAGTCGTGATACTTTAACATTTCAAGAAGTTTATGAAGCTTTGCATGCCAAAGAGAAGATGAAAGACATGGTATCTACTGAAGGTTCAAGCTCTAAAGGAGAAAGTCTGACGGTTCGCGGCAGACCAACAGAGAAGAACAACTCAAAAGGAAAGAACTCAAGAAATTCTCGAAGCAAATCCAAGTCCAGACATTCAAAGTCATGCAGATACTGCCAAAAGGATGGACATGACATCTATGAATGTTATAAGTTGAAGAACAAGGAGAAAAGAGCTGCAAATCAAAATTCCAAACCAAATCATGATGATAAAGGGAAAGCAGCCTATGCTGCTGAAAATAATTCTGACGGGGATGTTATTGTAGCTTTTGCAGGAATCCTAAAAACCAATGATGAATGGATTCTTGACTCAGCTTGTACTTTTCATATGAGTCCAAACAGAAGCTGGTTTACAAGCTGTCAACCTATAGAAGGTGGCTCCGTATTGATGGGTGATAATACACCATATAAAGTCACTAGAATTGGTTACATTCAAATCAAGATGTTTGATGGTGTTGTCAGAACTTTGTCTGATGTTCGACACGTTCCAGGTTTGAAAAGAAACCTTATTTCTTTAAGTACTCTTGATCTTAAAGGGTACAAATATTCCAATAAAGGTGGAGTTTTAAAGGTTTTAAAAGGCGCTATGATTGTCATGAAAGCCGATATCAAATCATCAAACTTGTATCATCTTCGGGGTACAACAGTAACATGTAATTCCAATGTTACTTCAAATTCATCATCTATTTCTGATACTACTAACCTATGACATAGGCGTCTTGGGCATACGATTGAACTTGGTTTGACAGCATTAAGCAAAAGAGGATTACTTGATGGTCAATGCGTTGGCAAACTCGCATTCTGTGAACATTGTATTTTTGGCAAGCACAAGATGGTAAAATTTAACACCTCAGTACATACTACAAAAGGCATTTTGGATTATATACATGTTGATTTATGGGGACCATCTCAAGAAGCATCGCTAGGAGGTGCTCGTTATATGTTGACAATTATTGATGATTATTCAAGAAGAGTTTGGCCATATTTCTGAAAGGTTTTCTGTAACTATGAACTAAAAATCCTAAGTTCACATGAAACCTATATAGATCTAAGTTTTTCTTCTAGTTAAACATATAACAATTCCTAAAAGACCAGAAAAAGATAAACTAAAAGAAATATCAAGAAAAACCAACTTTTAGTGAATCTTGGAAGCAAAGCAACAGAAATCTCTTGCCTCAAATGCAATCACACCCTAGCTGGAGTCTTTGGCCGAAAATCCTTCAGAGAGAGAGAGTCAAAATCGTGGGGTATCAGGGTTTATGAGCCTCCCTATTTATAGGCTCCAAGTGGTGATCAGATAAACCTTTTTGAATTCGAATTAAGATAATCTATTATCTTAATTAATCAAACCTTTTATCTATGTATAAAATCGATATATATATATATATATATATATATATATATATATATATATATATATATATATATATATATATATATATATATATATATATATATATATATATTTCCGCCAACAACGCTTACTCACTCAAATCTGTCACTTACTCAACTATTGAATAATTACAGTTTTAGTCCCTGAACTTTTAATTAATTCATTTAACTGCCAAATTAATTCCAATTAATTCCAGAAAAATTTCTAATTAATTATTATAGTTTCTAATTAATATATTATCACTTAAATATATTAATAAACTATTTATTTAATTTCTATTGATTTATTAATCACATAATAAATCAATCTTTCTCTCTACCGGACTTTCTGCCAATCCTCCAACTATGAGGGCAACCCAAATGGACTATGCTACTATTAATTAGATAAATACTAATTATTAGTCATGGCTTAGACACCTAATCCAACAGTCTCCCACTTGGATAAGTCTATGACTAAAATTACCAATTTACCTTCTAATTAATTTAGCAACTGTAGCTTCCTAGAAACCGCTGCTGAACTCTGACCTAGTCAGTTCTGTCCAATGATAAGTGATCAGATGATCCTCCGTCCAACAAGATATTTTTCAGACTCAAGACATGGATTATAATCAATCCTGGTCTGATTCTCTATTTCCCGATTTCTGATTTGCATTTGACTTTAAGGCTACTAATTAAGCATATCAATTTAGTCCTGGTTGGCCAACCCTTTCAGTCAACTTTAAAATCATCGAGAGGCCTACAGATATCTGTTTCCCGACAGGGTCAAGGGACGAATAAGTTTTGACTCATATACTTATGTCATTTATTAGTCAAATCATTCACAACAACACGTTTTATAACACCGTGTTACCGATGCGTTTTCGCATTGTCAATGAACAACCGCTTAATAAAACATAACCCATATGTCTCAACTTAAAGATCAAAAGATATTATCGTCTCAACATTGCTCGTGATATAATCCATGAAGCAATCAGTTGAGCGTGGGTTTATCCAATATTTAAATCCCTATTTCTAAGTACTCATGAATATTGTAGCAATCTTATTGCTATGTCTAACTCATTAGACAATCTACAAAACTATTCATGTCAGTCTTCATTCATACATACTCCCTAAAAGTATGAGCGACTGTGGACATTTAAATAATACAATATTATTTAGGAAGTAAACATGCAAAATGAAACACAATAATAAACAATCGACAAAAGGCGGTATCAAATACTCATCAACAAAACTATATTATTAATTCACCAAAGTCAATTACATTTATATTGTAATAAGTTTCAAATCCTATCTACTTACAAAAACTAATATCATCTGTTAATCCTATGCGTCGTGCATGCTGATTGTGCTTAACCCTACTCAGAGCCTTTGTCAAGGGATCTGTAGGATTATCTTATGATGATACCCTCTTCACTATGAAATGGCCTTCTTCTACCCTATGTCTTATGTAGTGGTACTTTCTGTCGATGTGTCTGGATTTTCCATGATCTCTCGGTTCCTTTGTCAAGGCAACCGCTCCTTCGTTATCACAGAACAGTTCCATAGGCTATTGAATACTCGGGCCTTCTTCTACCCTATGTCTTATGTAGTGGTACTTTCTGTCGATGTGTCTGGATTTTCCATGATCTCTCGGTTCCTTTGTCAAGGCAACCGCTCCTTCGTTATCACAGAACAGTTCCATAGGCTATTGAATACTCGGGACTACTCCAAGGTCACCGATGAAGTTCTTCAGCCAAGCCGCTTCTTTTGCCGCTTCACTCGCTGTGATGTACTCTGATTCGCACGTTGAATCAGCCACCGTCTCTTGCTTGGAACTTTTCCAAGTCACTGCTCCCCCATTCAACAGGAATACCCAGCCTGACTGAGACCGACCGTTGTCTCTATCTGTCTGAAAGCTGGCATCAGTATACCTGTAAACTCTCAAGGTATCACTGCCTCCAAGGACTAAAACAAAGTTCTTCGTCCTTCGCAGATACTTGAGTATGTTTTTGACCGCTGTCCAATGTGCCCTACCAGGGTTCCCCTGGTATCGACTGACCATGCTCAAGGCAAAGGCCACGTCGGGACGAGTACACGTCATGGCGTACATGATCGACCCCACAGTCGAAGCATAAGGTACCCGACTCATGTCTACAATTTCCTCGTCTGTACTTGGACTCTGAGTCTTACTCAGCTTAGCATTACTTTGCATTGGTAGCTCTCCCTTCTTGGAATTTTCCATACTAAATCTTTTCAGTACTTTTTCCAAGTATGTGCTCTGACTAAGTCCAATTAGTCTCTTTTTCCTATCTCTCAATATTCTTATCCCGAGAATATAGGCTGCCTCTCCTAGGTCTTTCATGGCGAAACACTTCCCGAGCCAAGACTTGACATCTTGCAAAGTCGGAATGTCGTTTCCCATGAGCAGTATGTCATCTACATACAGCATCAGGAAAGTAACTATACTCCCACTAGCTTTGACATATACGCAAGACTTATCCTCGCTCCTAGAGAAACCAAATTCCTTGACTTTCTCATGGAAACAAAGATTCCAGCTGCGAGAAGCTTGTTTCAATCCATAGATAGATTTTTCAAGCTTACACACTTTGTCAGGATACTTTGCATCAACAAAACCCTCTGGCTGATTCATGTAAACATCCTCAGTCAATTTCCCATTAAGGAAAGCGGTTTTGACGTCCATCTGCCAAATTTCATAGTCATAAAATGCAGCTATGGCTAGCATAATCCTGATAGACTTTATCTTAGCCACTGGTGAGAAGGTCTCATCATAGTCAATCCCTGGGGTTTGAGTAAAGCCCTTCACAACCAGTCTTGCTTTGAAAGTGTGTACCTTTCCGTCCATGTAGGACTTCTTCTTGAAGATCCACTTGCACCCGACTGTCTTTCGACCCGGTACATTGTCAACCAAGTTCCAAACTTGATTGTCATACATGGACATGATCTCGCTGTCCATTGCCTCTTTCCATTTGGCAGACTCAGGGCCCGCCACTGCTTCCCGGTAGTTAGCTGGTTTATCCAAATTTGTCAGTGTCCTATCACTGACAAACGTATCTCCATCTATAGTTATATGGAATCCATAAAACTCGGGTGGCATGCTAACTCTACTGGAACGCCTAAGAGGTAATGATATGTCAGTTGTGTTGGAATACGATAGCATAAAAACAACGCAGCGGAAACAGAAATCAAAATCGTATTCAACCAGGATCACAGAATCATGCACACTTTTGTAACTGTAAAATCAAGAGGGTTCAAGACATACCTTTTAAATCTCAGATCTGATTTTGTTAGGATGACGAGAGCCCAAAGTAGAACTCCTCTAATGTAATCGCACCCAAGACAACGATCCAGCACCCGTTGATGTAGTATATACCTTTGCTTGAAGTTTTAGCACATAATACTTGGGGTTTTGAAAGAAATCGGCCGTATACCGAGGGGTGGGAGGAGAGTGACGAAAATTAGGGTTTTGGCAGCCCCTACAACTCAGATCTAGGGTTGTATTTATAGTGCTCCTCATCCTTATCCCCTCCCTTGTGGATATTTCACTTTGGTCCTTTATCCTTATTAAGTTTCTAATTAATATACATTTACTTTGGTATATTAATAAACTTAATCATTAAGTTTCTAATTAATATATCTTTACTTTGATATATTAATAAACTTAACCCCTCAAGTTTATTTTTGATCTCTTTTAGCTAAATCGTCTCTTGCGTGTAACCCAAAAGGACCCTACTATTTATAGTAATATTACCAACTTGTTATAACGATGGGCATATAACCAACAGTCTCCCACTTGCACTTGTTATAACAACTGTATGGTCTAATATTCCCTAACCTAGTAAGGTGTATGTCATCCAAGACAAGTGCCGTATTTATCTAATGAAACAGCCCTTAGGCAAGTGATCAAATATTTCTTTGTTCTAAAAGATATCCTTATGAACGTCTGACATGGAATCATGTCATTCTCAGACATTCAATATTATGTTTCCCGATAAAGATTTGTGATGACCACAACAAACTGCACTATTGATTCTATATCAATTCAGTCTCGGTACGGCCGTACACTTGCTGTCAGCACCAAATCATCGAGGGGCCTATGGATATAGCTTCTCCTGTTAGGGCAGAAGGAACAAATAAACTTTGACTACACGGATCTCGCCTACTCATCATGTCATAGCTGGACATTCCCTGTATAGTTGCCAGTTACGGACAACGTTGGAGAAAACCAAGGCACAACAGACTGCAGGACAAAGAATCAATGCATCTCTGCTTGAAGAATATAAGATATTACCATCTTAGAATTACCCGTGACAGATTCCATGAAGTAATCTCTAAGTGCGGGTTACTCTAATACTTAATCCCTATTAAGTACATATGAGAATTAGTGCATCTCCATGCTATGCCCATCTCTATGGACAATTTACCAATTCCTCATGTCAGTCTTGAATCAATACTTACTCCCAAAAGTATGACCGACTGTGGACAGTTTGAATAATAATTAAATTATTCAGGAAGTCAATAAAACACGCAAAATCGGAACACAATGATAAACTAATGAAATGACTGCCTTTATGCATATATTATGTTCTCCACATAATAATCTTCATATCAGATAGAGTTTTTCATTGCTTAAGTTCCTAATACAAATCAAACTATACTAACTTCACTCAAAGTCAATTCATTTGCATATCTAATGCATATGGACTTAGCATGATCGATCTTGCTTAGTCCGAGACATTAACTTAGTGATCAGATCAGCTATCTTGCCTCATCCGATATAGCTCTATTAACTGAGATGTCTCTTTTGGTAAGAACCCAGATCCTGACTGCGTACAAGAACCGTTTCTATTAGTTTTGGAAGCTAGTATCAGTGTGCTTCTTTACACTGAGTTCTCTCATACTATAATGGATCAAGAATATCTTAAACATTTAAGATACTTCGTGACGTCCATCCATTTGACTTTTTCCAGGATTAGCCTAATATCAAATCATCATGCTCAAGGCATATGATACGTTAGTTCTCGTACATTATGCGATTGATCCATATGCAAGTGCATACGGGACTCAACTCATTTCATCTAGGATCTTAATGGAACTAGGACTCTGAGTTTCACTCAGTCCTAAACCCTGATACAGAAACTTGAATCCCTTATAGGAGTCTTGTATCTCTAGATCCGACTGCTCATGTACTCTACTTATCCTTATGAAGCACTTAGGTCTATCTCCATAGATCATGATGCTTCATATGCAATAGGTCACTCTTATGTCATTTGTAGCACAGCAATTCTCATTTATTTATGATTTCTCGATATAGGGATGTTTACATGAGAACTTTGCTATCTGCATACAACATAGGTTGGACTTCAGTGCTCCCACTAGCACTGACATTTACATAGTTCACTTTTGTTTCCAAAATCCCTATGAAGCACTTAATTCTATCTCCATAGATCAAAATGCTTCATGCGCATTAAGTCTCTCCTGTGTCATTTATAGCATAGCAATTCTCATTTATTTCATATTTCTCGAGATAGGGACATTTACATGAGAACTTTGCTATCTGTGTACGACATAGGGTAGACTTCAATGCTCCCACTAGCTCTGACATATACACATGACTCATCTTTACTTCTCGAAAATCCAAACTCTTTGATTTTCTCATCGAAGCAGAGATTCCAGCTACGAGATGCTTGTTTGAGTCCATAAATCGACTTCACAAGTTTACACACTCTATTAGGATATTTGGACTGTACAAAACCCTCTGGTTGTGTCATATACACATCCTCTGAAAGTTTTCCGTTAAGGAAAGAGGTTTTTACATCCATTTGCCATATTTCGTAGTCATAAAATGCTGCGATGACAAACAATATCCTAATAGATTTAATCACCACTGGTGAAAAAGTTTCCTCATAATCAATCCCTTGGGTTTGAGTATAACCCTTTACCACCAGTCTGGCTTTGTTTATGTGTACCTTTCCATCCACGTTTGTCTTCTTCTTGAAGACCCATTTACACCCAACTGTTTTAAGGCCAGGTGTTTGATCAACCAGGTTCCAAACTTGGTTATCATACATGGATTTCATCTCGCTCTCCATCATCTCTTTCCTTAAGGCAACCCAAGGGGCCTGCCACGACTTTCGATAATTGGTAGGGTCACAATGATCCACCAGACATTCATCACCTTCGTCAACATGTAATTCATGAAAACCAGGTGTATGACGTCCTTTATTAGTTTCTCGAACAGGAGATGGAGTTATGTCAGATTCCTCAGCAAACTCTTAATGAGTCTCAACATGTTTTACTATCTCTGGTTGAGTGCTAGTGCCAACATCAGGCTCTTTGATCCTTTGAGTCTCATCAAGATCAGTCAGGCTCCCACTGATTTCTTGAACAGTTCCTAGAGGGACCTGCCAGCTCAGCGGAGTACATTTCGCGGAGAGACGCACTGACTAGTCGCCGGGTTCTCGAGGCGACAGTCATTGATAGGGAGATTTTGAGGGATGTCGGGCTTTGGGGTGCGATCGAGCCATTCCTACATCGCACTTGGACTCATGGGGAGGCTTCATTTACGTGCCTGGGCTGGGACCGGATCATGGCCACCGATGAGGATATCGTCTACACCGAGCTGCTACTGGAGTTCTTATCTACTATCCAGTTCGCACATCGGGCGTCAGACCCACGTTCCAGACTTGTACGATTTCGTTTGGGATGTACACAGAGGGAGTGCAACCTCCGGGAGTTCGGGAGGCGAGTGGGTCTATACACCACGGCGGATATTCAGCACCGCCACTTCACACAGTTCTTTGGGGCATGCAATCAGGGCGAGCCGGAGAGGCCTGGCAACATGGAGGTTTGGGCACCGCTGTCCAACGTCATCTATGAGGCGGGGACCTCCAGGGAGAGCCACCTCCGCGACCCACTCCACCGCCTCATGCATCGCATCGTCTCCACCTCCATTATGCAGCGGGAGGGGGGCGAGAAGGTGTCTGGGAAGGACATGACGTTTTTTTGGGCTCTCCTTGACCCCTCCAGGTTCATCCACCTTCCGTACGCCCTTGCAGTCGTACTATCCACCCATTCGACGGGCGCCTCCGCTAGCAGTCCATTGGCCCGGGGGTATTTCATTACCCGCCTGACCCACTCATACGGGATCCTCACTGCCCCCGTTGCTGCCTCCTTGACCGCTTTACATCCATCTCGCACTACAGCGCGAGCTCTGGAGAAGATGAGGCTGATCGAGCAGCAGCGCCCGAACCAGTTCATCCGGGCACCGATAGAGTCACCCCAGAACCCCCAGCCGGCATACGCTCAGCCTGGCAGGAGACACCGGAGACCAGAGCCAGCCCCAGCAGAGCCACAGCCGCAGGAGGATTCAGCAGCCACCCGCCGATTGGAGGCCAGAGTCACGAGGATTGAGGATCAGCTCGAGTGGATCGGGGAGGTACTTCTACAGATCGCATCAGCGCAGGGTCAGCGCCCCCGACCATTCCCAGCCAGGGCCTACGATCACGAGGCTGGATCCTCCAAGCCACCAGGTGGCAGTTGATGTATTTTTTTTCTTTTTCTTTTTCTTTTATTTTTGGGATATATGTACTGAATCTATGACACATATTTATCTTTTATTTATTTATATTGGTTATGTTGCTTTTAATGTTTTGTTGAGTCATGCATGTTATGTCAAATGAAAAGGAGTTGTCTCAGACAAGTGTGGGGTCACCGTGCCCCTTCCACTTGTCTTGACCACCGGCGTGTTCACTGTAGCTCTACAACTTCGGAGTGCGGAAATCAAGAATTCTGTTTATTCGCAATTATACCTGTGATACTGAGTACCAACCAAGCAATCAACTGTCCAAAAAGGGTAACTCTTTCTCCCTTGTTCTAAAACAAAATAATTTTTGTACAACGGGGACGTTGTACGGTTTTAAGTGTGGGGTGTGGACGGTCGAAAGAGTAATTTTTTTGAAATTTTTGCAGAAATGATCAATTTTCAAATTTTTAGCAATATTTTTCAAAATTTTTTAATAAATTGCAATTTTGAAACAAATGATTTGTGATTGTGATAGCATTAGTATTTTTCAAGAAATACTGTTTATTTGTGATCATGCTATTAGTTAGTCAAATAAGTTGAGTTTTATGAGTTTAGAAGATTGAGTTGTTTTAAGATTGAAATTTAGGAAGGAAATGTCAATCTGTGGCCTTTGTTGTTCGAGCCGGTAGGTCTAAAATGGGTGGGGCTTATGCACCTTGCCACCTAAGATTGTCTGGTCTAGGATGGTATTTCTGAAAGCTCGTTACACGGACAACATCAAAAGTCATGGACAATTCCTTAATGGCCTTTAGAATCTGAATGAGTAAGTACACTTCATTGTGGACAGAAAGTTTGTAATCAAGGGTTCTCTAGAAAGCCATGAATTCCAAAGAACAATTCAATTATGTTCTCGCGAACTATTCCACTCTAACTCATAGAGCAATAAGCTTTGAAACTGAACACAGTCAAAAATTGTTTGAGTCTTAGTTAGAATTTATTAAAAACTCTCTTGCTAGGGGACAAGCAAGGCACAAGTGTGGGGTGTTTGACAACGCCTAGTGATATCAAGTATTTTAGGCATTGTTGAGCCCTATTCTTAATAAAATTATATCAGATATATCTTGGTATTCTCACTTTTCGTGCCAGGACTTGTTTGGAAGAAAAGAATGAAAACAGGGACTAAAAGCATGCAAATTGGAGAAGTTTGGAAAGGAATGAAAAATCAAGGAAACACGTACGCGCGCCGTGGAAAATTAACATCACGCGACGCGGGTCAAAGGCGGTGAACCAAATTCAAAGGCCGAGAAAACGGGATCTGATAAGTACGCGCGCCGCGGGATCCTCATATGCGCGGCGCGGCTACGGTAAATTTCAACTATAAATAGAGGCATTTACAGCCAAAAACCCGAGCAAAACCCTGGTGAAGAATCGACCGTAGAGGCTCTTTAACTCCAAGAATTCGTTTTCAGCAACCATCTTTTGGCATTTCAGGTTTATAGTTTAATTTCCTTTTGGTAGTAAGTAGCAATTGTAGCTAAAGTCTTTGGGAGTGACAACCTTTGGCTTTGAGCATTTTAGTTTTCTGTTTTACATCATTGGTTACTGTATTGGACCACTGGAATTCAGTTTTGGTTAATGAAAATCATTTGGTTACAATTAATCTTAGTTTTTCGGTGTTTTGATGCTTGTGTTTGATTGTGTTTGTTTGGGTTGTGTTTGGATGTTATTTTGACCTTGTTTGGGACTGTTTCCCTTGCTGAAATCAGTAGCCAACTAGGTTAGCTTAGGTATTGAACTTTGTCCAGTAACTGTTCAGTTGGACTGTAGCTATTGGTTAGTTTATGCCTTGTTTGATTTGGATGTTTTGGATGCCTTTGTTTGCTTCTGATTCAGAGATGCACTTCTGATTTCAAAAAGTAACTAGGTTTGTTTAGCTTTGCTTGGCTTGGGTTGTTTGATCATTGCTTTGGGTACTTAGAAACTATAACTCCTCCGACTGTAGCGTGACACTACTAGTTGGTAATCTGTCATCTGGTCTAACCACGAAGCTCCTGCGGATCGACCCTGACTACCACTGTGCTAGTGTGTGTGTTAGGTTTTTCTTATTTTTGACCGCACGACGACCTAGGCGTGTCAATGCCCAATATTGGTGGCAAGTTTTTAGTAGAGCCTTGGGTTCCGGTTTGGCTGAAATGTTGACATGGGAGCAATTGAAAGCCAAATTTACTGAGGAATATTGTTCTGAGGTTGCGGTGAAGAGGCTGGAGGATGAGTTCTTACATTTAGAACAAGGATCCCGATCTGTGCAAGAGTATACTTTGGATTTCTTGGAAAAAGCAAGATTCTATGAGCATCGGGTTAATATTGAAAGAAGAAAGATAGATACATACGTGTGGGGATTAAAAACTCGAATCCGAGAGGTTGTACAGCCACTCCAGCTGACTACCTTTCGGCAAGTGGTTGATCGGGCGGTGGAGCATGAGGCGGAGCTGCAACGCCAACAGAATGAAAGGAAGGCAGCAGAGGAAAAAAAGAAGGCTGATGAACTCCTGTGGACTTCTCAGAAAAAGTCACAACAGTCAGATTTTGGGTCGCGGGGTCAGACTCGGAAGGATGAAGGCAAATGGTGCGACAAATGCCGGAAAAAGCATACGAGGGATTGCCCGACTAGTCCCTCGCCATTGTATTGTTTTAAGTGTGGAAAGACGGGACATTATGCTCGAGACTGCACACAGACAAACCGAGTATGTTTCCAATGTGGAGCTAAATATCACCTCTGAGCAGATTGTCCACAGTTGAAGACAGGAGGATCCCGAGATAGGCCGCGGGAGGAGCAGGGTAGAGAGAGACGAGACCGAGGCAGACCAGTAGTCTCCCGAGCATTCCAGATGACAGTTGAGGAGGCCCGGGAAAAGACTGATGTCATTACAGGTATTTTTAAACTGAATTCGATCCCTGCATATGTATTCTTTGATCCCGGAGCCACAGACTCCTTTATATCCACATCAATCATGCCCCAAATTACCATACCCTTAACCCTGTTGGACGAAGAATTGGAGGTGGCAGTGGCAGGTGGTAGACATGTATATGTCTCTGAACAGATGCAAGGGTGTCAGCTTGAGATCAACGGGACCACTTTCCCAATTGATCTGAAGCCAATCACCACCAGAGAGTTTGAAGTTATTGTGGGAATGGACTGGTTAGCATCCAATGATGCTCAAGTCGATTGTAAAAGGAAAAGTATCGTAGTTCTAGCACCAGATGGGTCGCGAGTAATAATTCAGGGTGAGCGGCCACGTACGAGGATGCCCGTCATTTCTTTTGCTAAGGTACGATGTCGTAATAGCAAAGAGGGAGTACTTTACATGGCATGTGTGAAAGGTTTTCCGCAACCATGAACTAAAAACCTAAGTTCACATGCAACCTAGAAAAGATCTATGTTTTCTTACTTTGAACATGTAACTAATTCCTAAAGGCCAAACAAAAATAACTAAAAGAATAAATTAGAAAAAACTAACCTTTAGTTTTAATCTTGAAGCTAAGCAGTACAAGTATCCTGCCTCAAATGAGATCACACCCAGGGAGCCAGAGGAAGGGACCGAAAATTCCAGAGAGAATAATAGAATTGAGCAACTCATAATGAGGTCTAGGGTTCCTTATTTATAGGGAACCAAGTGGCAAAGCTAGAAACCCTAGCCGCAGCCCATTTTCCGGATTATCTGTACGCGCGCCGCGGCCAGATCGTTTGCGCGCCGCGCGCCGCAATTCAACTATTGAATTCGTACGAATATGTACGCGCGTCGCGACCTTTACATTGGCGCGCCGCGCGCCGCAATTCAACTATTGAATTTGTACGACTTTAATCCCTGACCTCCTGATTAATCTAATTAATGCCGCAGAAATTAATCCAATTAATTTCTGATTAATTATTAATCAATCAACATAGTTTCTAATTAATATATTATCACTTTAATATATTAACAAACCATATCTTTTAATTCTATTGATTTATTAATCCCATAATAAACCAACCTTTCTCTCTACCGAACTTTCTACCAAACCTCCAGCTATGAGGGCAACCCAAATGGACTTTGCTTCTATTAATTAGGTAAATACAAATTATTAGTCATGGCTTAGACACCAAATCCAACAATGTGCAGTCTCGACAGAGCCCATCAAACGATCCGTCGAAGATGTCGCAGTTATGAAGGAGTTTTCTGATGTTTTTCCTGACGAGCTCCCGGGACTACCTCCGGATCGGCAGATAGAGTTTACCATAGATTTGGTTCTAGGAGCAGCTCCTATTGCTCGTGCTCCTTATCGATTAGCACCATCAGAGATGGCAGAGTTGAGGAAGCATATGCAGGAATTACTCGATCGGGGATTCATTCAACCGAGTACTTCACCTTGGGGCGCACCTATCCTATTTGTGAGAAAGAAGGACGGGTCCATGCGAATGTGTATAGACTATAGAGAACTGAACAAGATCACCATAAAGAATAAATATCCCCTGCCCAGGATCGATGATTTATTCAATCAACTTCAGGGAGTATCCTATTTCTCTAAGATTGATCTGAGATCAGGATATCATCAGCTGAAGATTCGGGAATCGGATATCCCAAAGACTGCCTTCCATACCCGTTACGGACATTATGAGTTCCTGGTGATGCCGTTTGGGTTAACCAATGCCCCTGCAGCTTTCATGGACTTGATGAACAGAGTGTGTCGTCTATTCCTTGATACCTCTGTTATCGTGTTCATTGATGATATATTGATCTATTCCCGGAGCCAGGAAGAGCACGAGACGCATCTACGTCAAGTCTTGGAGTTACTCTGTCGAGAGAAGCTGAATGCCAAGTTCTCAATGTGCGAATTTTGGCTTCGTGAGGTTCAGTTTCTAAGGCATGTTATTAGCAGCGAAGGCGTCAAAGTTGATCCTGCAAAGATCGAGGCTGTAATAAAGTGGGAGCCGCCGCGGAATCCATCGGAAATACGCAGCTTTCTTGGGCTAGCTGGATATTACAGGAGATTTGTAGAGAACTTCTCCTCTATTGCAGCTCCTCTAACTAAATTAACTAAGAAGGGCGAGAAGTTTGAATGGACCGAAGAACAGCAAGCTGCATTTCAGAAGCTGAAGCAAGCTCTGTGTGAAGCCCCAGTACTTGCATTACCACAAGGTGGAGAAGACTTTGTGGTCTACAGTGACGCTTCTAGGGTGGGCCTAGGATGCGTTTCAATGCAAAGAGGCCGAGTGATTGCATACGCATCCAGACAATTGAAGGAAGCTAAGAAAAGATACCAGGTACATGATATTGAACTAGCTGCTGTGGTGTTAGAATTAAAGTTGTGGAGGCATTACCTATACGGGGTAAAGTTCAAGATCTATACGGACCATAAAAGTCTTAAATATTTGTTCAATCAAAAAGAGCTGAACATGAGGCAGCAGAGATGGATTGATTTACTCAAAGACTATGACTGCGAGATTTTGTACCATCCAGGGAAGGCCAATGTAGTTGCAGACGCTCTCAGTCAAAAAGAGAGACCCATTAGGGTAGTGTCTGCTTGTATGAGCATAGTTAGTCGGCTACCTGAGCTAATTCAGATAGCCCAAGAAGAAGCAGGAAAGACGGAGCATGTGAAAAGTAAACGCATGGTTAGCTATATTAACCAGCTTGAGGAAAATTCTCAGCGATTGAAGACCTTTAGAGGTCGAGTATGGGTGCCGAAGCAGGGTGAGGCACGGAAGTTACTCCTCGAGGATGCGCATCGTTCTCGTTATGCTATACACCCGGGTAGCACCAAGATGTATCGGACGCTGAAACCGTTGTATTGGTGGCCAGGCATGAAGCGGGATATAGGAAGATATGTGGAACGGTGCCAAACGTGCTTTCAAGTGAAGTCCAATCATCAAAAGCCGTATGGAGAAATTCAACCTTTACCGGTCCCAATGAAAAAGTGGGACGAGGTCACCATGGACTTTGTGACAAAACTTCCTCGGACGCCACGTGGACACGATATGTAACACCCCTTTCTCAATAACCATAATTAATATATTTATAGTATATGACTTGCAAAGAAGTCACATATTTTTTTTTTAAAATTATCCATAAGGGGTATTACAGACTGCATACAAAAGCCATAATTTAAATTTATCTGTATGTGACACTGGTCCCAACTTCAAAGCTTATGAAGTAACCTAGCTCCTGCTCTTCTCACCTAAGTACATAGCATTTTAAAACAAATAATACGTGAGACATAAAGCCTCTTGAGTAATATGGGTTTTAGACCCAAAACTCTTTTATTCAAAACTTGTAATATTAACAAATAAACTACTTAAAACTGATTTTTATAATAAATCTCAAAACTGCTTTTCTTCTCATTTTCAAAACTCAAAAACTGCTTTCTTTCTCATTTTCTAAAGACCAACTGAAACTCATGAATTGATTTAATTCATATTACCAACTCCCCTTCACAGGACGGAACAGATCCACCTGCAAGGTTGTGCTACTTCTATCTCCCCTTCATGACTTGGAACAAATCCAACCATAAGGTTATGCTAAGCTAGACAACTACTTCGCGACGGGAGGTACCATCCCAGTAGTGTCTTCAGATCTCCCGATTATGTGGGTGATCCTAGTCCGGACAACTGACTCTTATCACTTTCATTACTTTCTTGTTTCATTACTTTCTTCACTTCATCTCAAATTGGTCAAACATGAACACAATTCATAACAAACTCAAAGTTATAAACTTTTGACTCACTTTCAAAATCTCTTTAAATACTAATCCCAACATCTTAAGCCCACATATGGAGCTTCTTTCAAAATAGCTTTAAAAACTGAACTTCTTCAAAATCTGTTTTAAAACAATTAGCTCTTAGAGCTACTTTCAAAACTATTTCCAAACTTTAGTATTTTAAAGTATTTGGACATCTCACTTTCTGAAAATATCATTTTGCTATGTACTAGGAAAATCTACACATACTCACCTTGATTAGTTAGAGAAGTCTAACTAGAACTATCATTTTCCTCGTCCATCCTATTCATTGATCTTTTACTCCTTAAGTACCTAAGGAGTTTATTTTATTAATAACATGTTATACTTCAATAGTATGTAAAGACCACTGATTTCATATCTTACTAGACTCATATCACAATATAGTTGTGACATTCATTACTCAACTTATCCTCTTCTTTGCTACTTTCATTTATCATTTACATGGTATATTATTGCCCATTATACCCTTGGAAAGTCTATCCTCTTCTTTGCTACTTTCATTTATAATTTACATGGTATATTATTGCTCATTATACCCTTGGAAAGTCTTATACCGAATTTAACATTATTTTTCATGTTTTCACATCATATTAACCTTAGGGTATCAATTGGACATCAAATGGATAGGCCTAGCATCAAATTGCAATTTTATTTTGCCCCTGTCTTGGAGCACGACTCGTGCACATTTTGTGCATGAAAAAGCACGACTCGTGCTCTTTGTTGAATGCCTTTTCTGGCTTCTTCAGGGTGGCACGACTCGTGCAAACCCAAGGGCAAAAGGGCACGACTCGTGCACAACCTGCAGATGCGAGTTTTTGTCCGATTTTTGTCCTGTAACTCACTAATTTCACATATTAAGTACTTTATAACTTACTTAATCATTTTAGACTTGTTCCATGACTAAAACCCATCATTCAAACATGTTTTTAAACCATGGAATCACTGATTCCACTCAAATTCATAAAAATCCCGTTTTTAGATTTTTGACACCAAAAACTGAAATTACATCAGATTAGCTATCAAAACTGAGATTAGCTATCAAAACTGATTTCTTACATCTTTTCTAGTATATAAGACTCACTTTAATCATAGAAATCATCTTTGGTAACAAGCACCCGTGAACTAGGGTTCTTGGTCCAAAAACGATCATTTTCACAAATTCAACAACACCTTACAATTGAAGTGTGTTTACTTAGTGTTTATAGCATACTTAAATGGAAAATATCTCTGGAACCATTTCATGAATTCTAGAAATCCATATTCCAGATTCTTTCCCAAGAAGATGATGAATAGTATGTGCTCAAACTATAATTTCTTACCTTAATTAGCTTGGAAATCTTCATTTATAAGTTATTACTCTAAACTCCCGCTTCAATCTTCCACTAGCCCTCAAACTCGATCACTCTCGTGTCCTCACGATCTCTCTGGAGACTTCTAGCTTCTAAGCATTAAGGAGATATTTTCTCCTTTAAATACCTAGCTATTTTGCATTTTTGGTCCCCTCTAGTTCCATTTTTCCCAAAATGGCACAAAACACATTTTTATAACATTATCAGTTTATTTTCTTCATTTTAACCCCAACATTACATTTTCTTGACTTTAAAGTCATTTGCATGTCAAATGACCATTTTACCCCTTTTTACCATTTTTCTCAAAATAGCACATAACATGCTTAGATTGTAAGAACTTCTACATTTTATAACTTTACTCCACTTATAAACTTATTTTGCACTTTAAGACATTTTAACACTTAAAAATCTCATTCTTAAGTTAAATATTTCAAAATAACAAAAATACCCTTTTTGGTCATTTTTGTACTTTTCTCTTACTTTTACATTTTCAATATCCTTACTTCATCCTTATAACTTTGTTGTAGTTTATATATATCATCCTTGCTGAAAATATGATTATTTTCATTTTACCACAAGAACTGAAAATTACCAAAATACCCTTTTTGCTCTTTTTATACAAAAAAAATTCTATTATTAAGACATAATTTAACCAAAAACTTCTCATACATTCATTTTATACTTTTACCAATATTTTTGGGTTCTTACACGATACAATATGGTGATCGTAGACCGACTAACCAAATCCGCTCAGTTCATACCTATATGTGAGAATTATAAAGTTAGCAAGTTGGCCAGGATCTATATTGATGAAGTAGTTCGTAGACATGGGGTACCATCCTCCATTATATCCGAACGAGATAGTCGATTTATTTCTCGGTTTTGGCAGAGCCTTCAGGAGCAGTTTGGGTCGAAGATTTTGATGAGTACTGCTTATCATCCTCAGACTGATGGGCAAAGCGAAAGGACTATACAAACATTGGAGGATATGCTTCGTGCATGTATTATAGATTTTGGTGGAAGCTGGGAGGATCACTTGCCTTTGGTGGAATTTGCATATAATAATAGCTATCACTCCAGCATTCAAATGGCGCCATATGAGGCATTGTATGGAGCACCATGCCATACACCGACCTGTTGGACAGAGTTAGGAGAAAAACCGTTAGCCAGACCCGAGATTGTTGCTCAAACCGAGGAGAAAATTCGAGAAATTCGAGAACATTTGAAGGTTGCTCAAAACCGCCAAAAGCAGTATGCTGATCGTCGAGTGAAACCTATAGAGTTTCAGGTTGGTGATATGGTGATGCTTAAGGTTTCCCCGTGGAAGGGTCTGATTCGTTTTGGAAAGAAAGGTAAGCTGAGTCCTCGCTTTATTGGCCCGTTCCGGGTATTACAAAGGGTGGGAGCTGTAGCCTATCGGTTAGAGCTACCTGAGGAGCTAAGAGGCATTCACAACGTCTTTCATGTGTCACAGTTAAGGAAGACTCTGTTGGATAATTCCCAACGAGTATCTATACCTGAAATTAAGATAGATGAAAAGTTAAGGTACCCGGAACAGCCAGAAAAGATATTAGACAGGAAGGTTAGACAGCTGCGAAATAAGAGCATTAACATGGTAAAAGTACAGTGGCGATATCACCAGGGCTCAGATGTAACTTGAGAAGCCGAAGAGGAAATGAAGACGAAGTATCCCTAATTGTTTGCTTGATTCCGGGGACGGAATCTTATAAAGGGGGGAGAACTTGTAACGACCGTTTTTTCAAAAAAAAACGTTGTGAATAGTAACTCCGACGTGAATAGTAACTCCGGTATGAATAGTGACGATGATGTCGTGATGACGTCGTGAATAGTGAATAATGACGATGATGTCGTGATAACGTCATGAATAGTGAATAGTGACGATGATGTCGTGAATAGTGAATAGTGACGATGACGTCGTGAATAGTGTTTTTGAGTCCTATAAATAGAGGCTCAACTTCTTCATTTCAAACCACAACAAACACCAAACAACCTTACGATATCGAGGAGTGTTCTGGTGAGAAAAATAGGTTGGGAGAAGTAAGAAGTGAGCGGTAGCTTGTAGCGAGGTGCTCGGGAATTGTCAGAAGAGCGGAACGGGAAACGTGCCAAGGCTTTGCGAAAGCGTCAACCTTAAGTGAGTAATCGCTATCGCATTTTCCTAGTAGTTTATAAGTGTTAAACTATAATATGTAGAGGTTATACTATTCGTAATTCCAGAAATTATACCGAATGATTTACTTACGAGGACGGTGCCTAGGCCGATTACATGGAATCTGGTTGTTGGATTTTCCGAAAGGCTAAAATGCTGAAAGGATCCTGCCACCCCATCTAATCTTCCACCTGGCCGTTCTTTACTTGATAAATCACGAGGTATCATGTTGGAATTATTGAAGAGAATACAAAGCAGAGTAATAATGTGATCCGTAGTAGTGCCGGTTGAAATAGTGGTTTACCTATAAATAAATATATAGGTACAAATCAAGCAGTTATAACGTGTGCAAGGAGGCAGGGATAATTAAATACCGTGTAGCAAGAATCAATGTGAGTAATCGATACTTTCCCTAAGTGTTACTTTTCCTGTGGGGCCACATCACCAGTTTATGTGATTGGGACCACCTTTCTGTGGGGTCACATACTCGGTACTTGTGGTTGAGACTACTTTTCCTGTGGGGCTACTGACTAATGTTAGTAGTTGGGACCACATGTTGTGAAGATCATATGAGCAGAAATTGTGGTGGGACCACATACAAGTGTTGTGATGGCCTAATCGGCTGGCAGTTCTATCATACACTCAAAGGGTGTACGTTGAGTCTTTGGACTCGATGTCACAGGGGGCTGTGACATGATGTGAAAGCTGAAAATTTATTGTTTGTGTATTTTTTGTAACACTTATCGATTATTCACTAAGCTTGTATAGCTTACCCCTGTGGATACTAATTTTGCAGGTGCTATAGACCCTACTAAAGGGAAAGATGTGATTCGGGGTTAGAGCAGATGATAGTAGCAGCCCGGCTTTGAGGAGATACCACTTGTGCCCTTTTCTTGTAATATATACCTTGTATAATATTTTGTTGAATAAAATATGTTTTAAAGTGTGGAAAATAATGGGGTGTATTTATATTGAAAGCCGGGTGTGATATATATATATATATATATATATATATATATATATATATATATATATATATATATATATACACACACACACACATACACACACGCACGCTATGTTACAAACCCGTGTGTTACACGGATGGCAAATAAAAAAAACTTGTATACTAAGAAAAATATTTTATTTTAAGAGTACGATCTTATTAATGAACTTTTTTGAAAAGTTGAATGCTAAAACTATATTTATTTTACATAAAAATGAGCTTTAATGTAAAAAAAATATAAATTTTCCGAATCATCTAAAAAGATTTCAAAAAATGTCATTTTTCAACCTGCGATACTATTAGTGAACTTTTTTGCAAGTTCAACTCTAATTTTTCCAAAAAAATGTCCTATAAACCAACCTTAATATAAAAGAATTCAAACAGATCATCTAAAAAGATTTCGAAAAGTTATTTTTCCAAAGTACGATACTATTAATGAATTTTTTTTTGCAATGTTTAATGCTAAAACTGTTATATATTTTTTCCATAAAAAGGTCTTATAAATGAACATCAATGCAAAATAAATGAAACTTTTCCCGATCATCTAAAGTTTTTGAAAGAAGTCACTTTATCAAAGTACGATGCTATTAATGAACTTTTTTACAAATTTTACTGCTAATTCTTCCTGAATAATGTATTATAAACGAACCTTAATATAAAACAAATGAAACTTTTCCAGATCATCTAAAAAGATTTAAAAATAATTCATTTTTTAAAAGTACGATGCTATTAATGAATTTTTTTTTTTTGCAAAATTCAATGTTAAAGCCAATATTGTTTTCTAGAAAAATGTCGTATAATTGAGCTCCAATGTAAAAGAAATGAAACTTTGGAAGTTCATCTAAAGAGATTTCAAAAGAAATCATTTTTTTCAAAGTGCAATGCTATTAATAAACTTTTTTGCAAAGTTCAATACCAAAATCGATATTCTTTTTCAAAAAATCGCCAATAAATAACTTTAATGTAAAATAAATTGAACTTTTTTAGATCATCTAATTTTTTTAAATTCATTTTTTCAAAGTACGGCGTCGTTAATGAATTTTTTTATAAAGTTCAATGCTAAAACCAATATTTTTTTTTCAAGAAAGATGTCTTATAGTTGACCTTTAATGTAAAAGATTAATTCATGGGCTAGCCCACCTCTCGAAGATTTGGCAAAATAGACAAATATAATTGCATTTTTGTAATTCTTTTAGTTACAGATGTAATTTAACCGACTGTCAATTATTTAGTTATATTTTCACCGTCATCATATAAATGTAACAATTTCATTTAGTTTATTATCCAACGTAATTTGTTAGTATAATTCGTTGTTAACATTTTCTTCATCATGTCAATCCCATAAATTAGATCGTTAATATTAGCTAGTTTAATAAAACAATAGAATAAAAGTTGATTGATAGAATTAATATAATTATACTATATATTAAAAAACGTAATTTTTGGAATCGTAACATGCGAATATTATTTTTTTGTCACGCGGGGTCGTTGGATACGGGTTTTATTTCTTCTTTTGTTCTTTCATTCAGTCCACCGCTTCACCGTCTTCACTTCCTTCTCTTCTGGTTCCACCCTCTTCTCCACCGATCGCTGCTTTGATTTCACCCTCATCTCCACCGATCGCTGCTTCGATTTGTAGCTTACACTGCCACTAAGTCGAATTTGCGTCTTACCCATCGATCGCCGCTTCGATTTCACCGATTCGACTTCATATCTGTGAGACCGGTGCCGTATGAGTTGCAGAAAGCTAGGGCGGGAGCGACGATCGCCGCTTTGATTTCAATTGTCGGACCATGAATGTCGACTTCTTAGAAGATTGGTGAGTTCTTAAAAACCCTCACCGACTACCAGAATGTCTACTTTTATCAGGAGACTTTGCCGACGGAGCTATCTCCGCTTTCCTTCTTGCTCTCCACCACCACCGTTGGGTCTCCATCATCACCATCCAGCGCCGCACTTCCCCGTTACGAAAACCCTAGCCAATACAGAGACAATCAATGGCAAAGTACTTTGTGAACACATGCAGACCTAGGGGTTGCACACTATGGTCAAAAGAAACTCCTCAGAGATCAGTTCAATCTCTCGCCATTACGTGGTGGCATCCCTACCTTTGGCAACTATCCAATCGATTCAAGAATCATACACAGACCCTTTGAGAAGAAAGGATTCAAATTGAAAGGCTTAAAGCTTTTCGAGTGCCCCAAAGAATTAGCAGAGGTTTGTTTTCTATTAAATTTCTAGGGTTTTGGTTATTCTGTTCATATTAACACACACAAAATGCACCAATTCCCAACTTCAAAACCCGACCAAATTCAATAAATTCTCGACTATGCAACAATTATCCATACCGGATTTACATTAGTTGTTGTCAAAAGAATAAAAATTTTACATACCTTAATTAGCAAAAAGTTTGACTTTTTCTCCCATTTTGCAAATGGTTTTATAGGAGCATTATAAGGATTTAAGCTCCAAGCCTTTCTTCCCCAAATTGATTAGCTACATTACATCTGGTCCTGTTGTTTGTATGGTAATATTTCTTGGCACTTTTACTCAAAAGTTCATAATTTTATTGGTTTTGAATAAAATTTTACTGAAACATTATATGTTGGGTAAGGCTTGGGAGGGAGTTGGTGTAGTTGCATCAGCACGTAAATTAATTGGAGCAACAAATCCACTTCAAGCTGAACCGGGAACAATTAGAGGGGATCTTGCTGTTCAAACTGGAAGGTTAAATTTTGGCCTCTTTTATGATTGATATCTATAAAATTCTATGAACTAAATTTTACCATAATGGCTTTTGTGAATAGGAATGTGGTTCATGGGAGTGATAGCCCTGAAAATGGGAAGCGTGAAATAGGTAAATCACTCTTTAAGTCTTTTATTATATCATCAGCATGAACTCTGTACCCTGAACCCAAAATTCTACTTTGTTGAGTATTTAAATGTAAAAGAAATGAGTATTTAGAAAGATACATAGACCATAAAAGAAACCAAATAATATTTTATGTGATTTATGTTATACTATGACGACCATGTTAAATTTGTGTTCATTTTCATGACAGCTTTATGGTTCAAAGAAGGTGAATTAACTGATTGGACCCCGGTTCAAGCTCCATGTCTGATAGAATAATGAGCATCATTTACAAGTAACGTTGAGAAATTGTTTTACCTTGTAATTTTTTGAGTAATTGAGTGTTAAAGAGGGCATGCTTTAGTTGTATTGCATGTTATGTCCATTTGAAACTGGTTAAAACATGTGGTCAAATTCGGATGAAAACTACACAAACAATGTATCGGCTTTGGATTTGCTTTTGGAATGGATCAAACAATATTTGTAACACCATTAATTTTCGTACATGGAAATAGCAAGCAACTTGCAACAATTTGAAAAATCAACCTCAAGCACCAAAACATTCATCAACGATTACTAAAACGTTAATCTTGTATAAATCAGCTTTATGCAACTTAGTAAAGAACATAGTATCGCATCTGTTACATTAATATACCAATAGTTTTCATTTCATCAACATTTATATATATATATATATATATATATATATATATATATATATATATATATATATATATATATATATATATATAAACAAATGAATGAAAGTACGTTGCTATTTCTTGCATGCAGGTTTGCTTCTCTTTCGTCTACCTGGCACTGGTAAAACAATGCTTCCAAAGGTAATTGCTTCAGAATCACAAGCAACTTTTTTAAGCATCTCTGCTTCCTATTTAACATCAAAGTGGGTATGGTTTTCTGCTTCATTTTTCCAGTTTCCAATTTTGCCCTTCATGATGTACATATTTCTCATTCACTAACTGGAACAGGTTGGAGAGGGTGAAAAACTTATGCAGACATTTTTTGCACTTGCCGTTTCTAGACAACCCTCTGTGATTTTCATGGATGAGGTATGGAGGCCATTTATGTCTTTTGCTCAACAAGTAAAGGACAATGTAATCTTGTAATAGTAACAACATGAATATTTAATAAAATACCGATCCAACATAATACTTATCAAATTTTCTAAGTCCTAGAATTTTTGAAAAGCTAAATGGTGAATTATGTTTGACACGTGTCAACATCTAATTAGTTTCTTTAATTTTTTTTTCATAGATTGATGGTGTGATGTCAGCAAGAACATCTAATGAATATGATGCAAGCAGAAGATTAAAGTCAGAGTTCTTAGTTCAATTTCATGGGGTTACCTCAAACTCAAATGATTTGGTTATTGTTATTGGTAAATCCTTCATACTATTTTATAATTATAGCAATGTACTTTTAATTTTTTTTACTTATTAGAACATTATACCAATTATTTATTGCATCTAACCAATTATTATATTATTTGTACCTTTTTATTCATTTAGGTGCAACAAATAAGCCAAAAGAATTAGACGATGTTGTTCTTAGAAGATTGGTGAGTTTTTTGGTGCATAAATTTATTCGATAATAAATTTTTAATTCAACAATAAAATATAATTTTAATTACTAATTTATACAATTGCACCTGTAACTATCGACATTGCTATATTTGGGTTGATTTTTTTTAATAAGAAATTGAAGTAGGATGCTATAATAAATAAATAAACAAATAATCAAAAGTATGTTGCTATTTCTCACATTTAACTTTTTTTTTCATAAATCATGAATTAGGTTAAGAGAATATACATCCCATTGCCAGATGTAAATGTTAGAAAAAATCTCCAGAAACACAAGCTCAAGGGCCAAGCATTTTCTTTGCCAGGTCAGCATACACATATAATTAATAATCCTCCATTAATAATTTATTTATTATAAAATATGTGTTTTTCTTTTTCATTTGTTTCATGTATCCATAATTATGTCCGTGTTTTCTAAAAGTGTTTTCTTGCACATGTGGCAATCTGGAAAGACTTGTGAAAGACACCGAGGGTAAGATTGCAAAACGGAAATTGCTTTTTCTGTATTTTTTTCCCCTTTTTATTTTTATCCAATCCTTGCTTTAAAAAGTACATACTCACAAAAACATATAAGATGTTTAGTTACCTGACCGAACCCGTGCTATATAGCACGGGTCCCCACTAGTTACAATTAATTGATGAGATATAACAAACTTTATTTCCAAATATTTTATAGGAATATACACTTCGAAATCCAATCCGATTCACTTCAAAGAATGCCACGCGTCAAAATCCCATTGAATCTTTTGAATTTTTGAGCCATCCATGGCTTCACAACTGGCAATCTTCTATTCCAAAAGGTTCTAGAAAATCACTAATGGCGGGGATTAGTTGCTGTTGCTCCACCGCTCTCTCTTCTCAAAGGTAAATTTCTCTTTATCAAATTCCTTCTTATTTCTCTCAAAATTCCCAAAAACTAGTTTAAATCTCCACACAAATGCTCTTATTGGTGTACTCTCAACTTTTGAATTCTTATGATCCCCTCTTTCTCTGTGAAAAATGTTGCATACTACTTTATTCTCAGGAAAATCATTTTTAGGTTAATAACTCTGCTTTCTATTTCAAATTTTATATAAATATTATATAACAAAGTATAACACTTACATTATTTTCAATATTTGTACCAAATTGGAACTTGGAAAGTCACAGGTTTGGCCAAGAATGATTTTGGTAATGCAATCTTGGCTATGAAGTAACTGATTGCAATTTATTTCTAGCAATTTGGGGACGCTGTCATTGAGGCTCAATAACACTCCCTGCATTTCAACGAAAAAAAATATTAGTAGAAGTTTAAAAATCAGTGCTGAAGTTGATTATATGAACGCGGAAGAAGCAAAGAGACTTATAGCAGAAGAAGGATACTCAATTGTGGGTGTTCGTGACAGAATTCAATACGAAAGAGCACACGTAAAATCATGCAAACATGTCCCGCTTTTCATTGAAAACCAAGACATGGATCCATGTATGTTACAAAATTCATTAATGAGTAACAACATATTTTCATTGATTTGTTTATTGTAGCATTTGGATGACATTGCTATAATTCGTTAGACTTTTTAGGGTATAAGTAAAAGATGGAAAGTACATTGCTATAATTGGTAGATTGATAATGGTAAATTTTTTTATGCAGGAACTATAATCAATAGGCAACTTCATAACAACTTTTCTGATTTAAGTTCATAAAGAAATAAAATAAGAATTAAAATAGAAAAATATGGCCTTTGTTCCTTTTAAACAGGGTCAGAAGGTAAAAAACTTCATATTTTCACTCATTTTCCTCCATTTATGTATTATCTTTATTCATTATTCAGATTGTTCCTTGTGCGTGATTTACAATTCATGGTGTGGGATATGGTTTTGGATGTTACCATACAACCTAAAAGATCTGTCACCATACTTCCAAGCATCCTGCCATAAAATGGAAGCAAGCCCAATAAGAAAATAACCATTTGGGAAAAATTCGTCAAAACCCAAATGGAATTATCCTGGAAAATCATAAACGTTTCAATTAAAAGATATTGTCTTTGTTAGGTGAATGTGAATATTTTGAATTAGTTTTTTCAAAGGTTGGTGAATGTGTTGAAACACAACTCCACATTCACATTGATATATGTATATTATATACATACTCAAATGTATATAAATAAGGGTATTCATTTGAGTTTTAGATGCACCACAACACACAACACATGCAACGATTGAGTGTGTATCTCTTGTAATCTCCTCAGTCAAATAATATCTGGTTGTAGCCTGTGGATGTAGGATTTACACCGAATCCGAACCACGTAAAATCCTTGTGTTCTTTATTGCTTTATTTTATGCTTTCGAGTGTGTGTGTGATAGTGTTTCCGCTGTGTATACCCTGTCCAATTCCTAACAACTGGTATCAGAGCTAAGGTTTGGCTCCAGAGAGTGATTTTCAGTTTTTTGGTCGAAATGTTTTTTCAACAAAAACGATTTTGGTGTATATCGTTGGAAAGTTCTCGTTCTAATGATTCCGAAAATATATTTTTTGAATTTTTTTCGACCACAGGAAGACCTCGAAATTGTCGGTCAAACGTTCGCCGGAATAGTGATCGGAAAACCAGATCACCGGAGAAGACGACACTGTAGCGTCGGAGTCCGCCGGAGAAGACGACATTGTAGAACCGAAGTCTGAAGGAGAAGACGACACTGTAGCGCCGGAGTTCGCCGGAGAAAACGAGATTGTAGCGCCGGAGTACGCCATAGAAAGCTATAAAGATCAGCCATGAATCACAATTGATTGCACTGCCAATCTCACACTCTTTTAATAAAAAGATAAAATTGCAAAAATGGTCGTTGTGGTTGGCAACAAGTTGTAACTTTGGTCCAAAAAAGTTTGGAGTTGCACAAATGGTCCAAAATTGGATCTTTCTTGTGTTTCAACTTAAAAAGACCATTATAACCTTTATATTTGTTTTTTCATATTTTTATATTTATTTCAAAATTTTTATTAATTACAAATAATAAAAGGCAGTCACTCTCTCACTCACTCTCTTTCTCTCTCTCTCTCTCTTCGGAAATAAAAGGCAGTCTCACACCATCACGATCATCGGCTTCTACGATCGTCTGCCATCACCACCACTAACTGCAACCATCATCCGCCACCGCCACTATCGACTGCCACCACCTTCCGTCCCCACCACTGCCACCGCCTGGTGACACCTTTAATTTCAGATTTAAACACATACAAACACACATTTGTGTGTGTATATATATATATATATATATATATATATATATATATATATATATATATATATATATATATATATATATATATATATATATATATAAAATCCAGATCTCAAAGATCATGTCCCCCTCCCTTTCTCCTGAATTGCTACATATCGTCCACGGAGACCTGCAAATCTAGTCATCGGAGACCTGTAACTCTGTCGACCTCTGTCACCACCTCTCTAAATAGTCTTCCGACGAGTCAGTGACCAAAACTTCTATCGCACCATCGATGTTACACAATCCCACCATCATCGTCGAGGTTCAATTAACCATCGCCATCAAGGTGGGGGGTTTTAACCTAGACAAAAATTATGCCGCCTATTCGTCAACAATTGCTGCCACCGTCTGTCGCCCTTTAATTTCAGATTCTAACACACACACAATCGAGTTCTAGTGGCTGGTTCACAATTAAAGTAAGAAAACGGCGAGTGGGTAGAAGAGGTGTTGGAAGAAGAAGACAATGATAGTGTGGTCGATCTTCTTGAAATCCTACTAATATTATAGTGATTTGTGTTCAACTTCTTAACATCATCATCACTATCACATCCACCATCTGATAACATTTGTGGGTAACGTGTGTTTTGAATGTGTCTATGCGTCTTAGAGAGATGGAGAGAGAGAGAGAGAGAGAAAGAAAGATCTAGAAGGAGAGGGGGATGAGGTGGGGCTGGTATTATTGATTTATTTTGTTTAAAAGAATAATAAAAGAAATAAAAGAAAATAAAAAATTTATTTAAGGGTATATTTGTCATTTTAGGTTGGGTGTAGACCAAAACCACACAAAAATATCAATCACAGGGACCAAAACCACATAAAAGATCCAAAATTGGACCAATGGTGCACCACCAAACTTTTTTGGACCAAAACCATATAAAAATGACAAACACAGAGACCATTTTTGCAATTTTGTCTAATAAAAAACAATAATTATTTATAAATATTTTAAAAACAACACCTGTCTACTAAATACCTTTTTTAAAAACTTCACTTCGTTGAAAAAGTAACCTATGTTTTCACTTTTTAGTTTTTAGTCCATGGGGTATGCCCCATAACGCACCCCGCGTTATGCCAAATAAGTAAGGAGGACACCGACTACACCGCCCCCTTGCGTTCTCCAAAGTCCGCGTTCTTCGGCGTGTTGCTGAGGAAATTCATGGAACGCCGATTTTCTTAGCAAATCAAAAAAATTTCCTAGCCAATAAAAAAACAAATTTTTTTTTAATAAAAAAAGTGATGTGAAAATTAAAAAAGAAGGCCTACGATTATCAGACATTTTCTTGGGTGTGTTATGTAGATGTCTTGGTGATGTGGCGGTGGTCATGTGATGTTATAGGTGTTTTGCACACCCATAGCCTTAGGCTGATGGGATTACCAATCACATGATCACATGTGATGGGCGCCATATCACTGCCATTTTACCATCACACCACACTAAAAATACCATCACACCATATCATATTTTTCAAATAAAAAGAATTCAATAATAATAATAATAATGGTATGTTATTAATGGTTGGTTATATATATAAAAGATAAATTAAAAATAAAAAAAAATCTCACTAGCTATGGTCAACCGTGAACGTCATCACATTCCATCACGAATTAGCCAATCACATCACACCCGGATAGTGTTGATGGTGTGATGGGAAGTCTAGTCAACCGTCACCGAACCCCCATCGTATGTATCGCAAATTGTCTTAGGGTTGTGTTAACTTGTGGCAGTAACGTGGGTCTACCGGTGTAGACGTGTCACGGGGGGAGAACGTGCCTGGCCGTTCTATTTACTCACGCCGTTAACGGAAAACCTCCACACCTTCTCCTTCTCCTGCAAGTTTTGTCTTTCGCTAACCCCAATATAAATAACCCCTCACGGTCTTCACACTTTTCTTCAAATTCAGACTCAAACAATGATTCAACGAAGGTCCCATATTTTACTCTAACCCTAATCCTTCATGTTGCTCTTCATTATTCCAACTTTTTAGTTTATTTGTATCCGATCAGATTCTTTTCTCCTTCTGTAATTTCGCATGATGAACACATTTTTTTTCTTAAGCATTTTCATGATCGGATTTTATCTTGCATGCCTTTTTTATGTTATACACTAACACTAGATGCATTTTGATATTAGATCTCCGTTTCTTTAGTTTAGATTACGATCGATTGTTAGTATTCGCTTTCTTTTCGAATAATCGTTTCGAAACTCGGTTAACGAGTTTCGTGTTTTCATTAGTTTGTAAGGTTTCTACTCCGTTTATGTTTCTTACAGATCAGTGACGATGAGGCAAGGATCTAAAAATTCCGGCTACTCCGCATCAAAATCGGTGGCAAACGTCGTTTCCATCTCTTCTGTACCGGTGAAAACAACGGTAACCATCAAAGGGGGAAAAGGAGGAGGCGAAGGTAGTTATGCGAACAAATCCCGAATAACTTATGCCAATAAGCAAATCGGGTGCTATTCGCTTTCTTTTCGAATAATCGTTTCGAAACTCTGTTAATGAGTTTCGTGTTTTCATTAGTTTGTAAGGTTTCTACTCCGTTTATGTTTCTTACTGATCAGTGACGATGAGGAAAGGATCTAAAAATTCCGGCTACTCCACATCAAAATCGGTGGCAAACGTCGGTTCCATCTCTTCTGTACCGGTGAAAACAACGGTGACCATCAAAGGGGGAAAAGGAGGAGGCGAAGGTAGTTACGCGAACAAATCCCGAATAACTTATGCCAATAAGCAAACCGGGTGCTATGGACGAGCGACGATGAAGGAGAAGGCATCGGCCGGAGAGTTTCATTCGAAGAATGGAACCACTGGAACAAAAAGGGAATACAAGAAAAGTTCGACAATCAGAATCGGCGACAAGAGTGGGTACACGGAGGTTTACAACGAGCAGACGGTTCGCCATGTGAGTTACAACAAGAGCAGTTACAACAAGAACTTCATAACCTATGGCAATGGCGATGGTGGTGAGTATGTCAAGTTTGGGTATATAGGGTAAGGGTTGATACTCTCTGCAGCATGTCGTTAGGTAGTTGTGTTTATGAGCACGAAATAGTATATATGTGGGTTAATCTTATGGTCTATGTAGGTAATGAGTATGTTTTAGGTTTATGAATTATGATAATCTGTTCTAGGGACTAGGGAGGAAGGATTCTGCAAATCCTTTTTGTTAGTAGCGTCATGGTCTGGTATGCATGTTTGCAATGATCATATATTGTTTTGTGGATCATTGTCTATGGTTATTGCGAAAAAGACAACACTCGTTATGGATGACTTTGGTATGCTATATATATGCGGTTAAAAGTTAAAACTGTTTTTTTTTTTTTTTTTGTTAAAATGGTCGAAAACCTTGGATCGGTGGTATGACACAAATATTCAAATATAGGATTATATAAAAGTTGATTTTTGACATTACCTTCTAGTTTTGAGCGTTTTCGGTTTAATTGACTCCCGAGATAAAGTTAACTCCTGGAGGGTGTTACTGGAAATTTGGTGTTCCTGTCGGTTGGACATTCGGATTTTTTTAAGGTGGTTCTGGTGTGTGGATTGCTACTGTATAGGTGCTGCTGCAATTGATTTCTTTTTGAAGGTTCCGGAGGCTTCTCTGCAATTGTCTGTTCTACCCCCATGGTGGTTATCGTTCTATGGCTATTCCTTCCTATTTGGTGGTGTTTTTTACCTTTGGGCCTTGTTTTCCCTGCTGCATTTTCTCTTTTTCCTTGCTGCACAATCGCTGTGTTGTTGCTGCATTTTTGGTGCATTCTGGACGATTTTACCCCTTGCGCATTCCGGTGGTCTGTGGGTTGGTGCTGTTTTGGTGCTGCTGCAGAGGTTCTGCTACTATGCTTGGTGTTTCGTTTGTTGCTTGGTTGGGTCGGTTTATTGGTGCATATTGGTTGAAATTGACCCTGCTTCTTTTAAAAATTATTTAGTTTTAGTTGTGGTGATGGCTTTTTGAGTGTCTTGCTAGTTCTCACCTTGGATGGCTCTTTGTTAGCCGCTTTCCCAATTGGTTGTAATTCTTAAACCTTGTTGTATTGTAAGCTTGCCGCTTACTTTGTTTTAATTTAATTTTTTGCTATTCAAAAAAATAAAAAAAATCAGTGTGAATATTGACTTGGTCCCCAATAGACTTTTTCTATCCGTAAAAAACAGAATTCTGTAATGACTAGTGTTAAAATCATTTTGTCCCTTCTTTTTCATCTTTTTCTAATGGGTGTCTCCGTGTCGATATCTGTTACACCCTTTTCTATATATATACTAGGTACACTTTAAGGGCTGTGCTAAGCACGGCCCAGGAGTGGTCACTTGGTTGTACGAAAAACGAAAATGCAATGTTATAATTAGGTACACTTTAAGGGCTGTGCTAAGCACGGCCCAGGAGTGGTCACTTGGTTGTACGAAAAACGAAAATGCAATGTTATAATTTGATGGATTTTTGAAAGTAAGAATTTATAATAATAAAAACTGAAAATAGGTTTGATGTTTCAGCCCTGCGGATCCTATTTAACAATTTCTTTTTGCTCTCATTATATTATGTTTTAGGATAAATAAGTATAGTAAATCAACCATGCAACTCATTGAAATTAAACTGTAAACCAAGGATGTGAAACAACATCAACTAATATTGATAAATAAAATTTCCAGATCCCACGGTAGGTAAATCCAAAGGGCAACGATGAACAAACCATTCTGAAAGACTAAAAACCAAATAATTCCATCACCATCTCATATTAAGCTTAACATATAACCTGCAAGTGTTAACACATAGACCTTATTGTTGTTGTTCAACTTGCATGAGGGAGGTAGCATCAGTGTCTGTGTCTTGAAACTCGTGTTAAACGTGACCCACGGTTGGCGACTCGGGTATTTAAAAGATGAAGGCATGGTGTAATAAATTGGGTAAATTTCTCCAAAAACAATGTCATAATGTGTGTAAAATGAAAGTACAATGTTATTAGTCTACTATGTTTATCTAAACATACCAGTTCGCATTGAATTTTTTGAACCCAACCAAAACCAAGTCAATTAAACCTTACAATTAACACTAATTGGGAATCAACTTTCTATATAAAAAGGTCGACAATCACTTAATAAATAAATTTTGGTGGTCAAAACTTGTATGAAGTTTCAAAAGCAATTTGATAATTCTTTGAATTTCCTTATTCCCATATACAATTTGGCATAAGTATAATATATAGAGGGTTTAAAATATGGATCTATAAACGATTTACCTCAAATATCCCTAATTTGAATGTACCTAATTATTAACTCAAAACTCATAATTCAAGTATTAGAAAATAATGTATAGTCTTTCACCAAAATAGAGGCTATTGTATTTTTTCGAAACTTAAATAAATAATTTTCGTGGCCAAAACTCAAGTATAAAGTCCCGAAACCAATTGAATAATTTTTGAACTTCCTTATTCCCATATACAATTTGGCATAAGTATAACAAATAGAGGGTCTAAAATGGAAAGAACACAAGACATCTAATAATTGTAGTTTTTAAGGAAAAAAATTGCAGAGGTACTGCAAATCTATTTTGGGTCATCTTCTTGACCCATCTGTTTAAAATTATGGCTACTTCCACACCATTCTTCAATTTTGACTTTCACATGTTTAATCAATCATGGATTAATATAGAAAATCGATATTTATGTATCTCTACTCTTTTAATCATTTTCTTGTCACTAACTTATGAAAAACAACAGCAAAATCTATGTTTAATCTCGACTTTGAACTTAGACTTTCATCATCTAAAAAAACAAATGGGAAAAATAAGAAAAATGAAAGACGACAACTTCTCTGTGTTGAATAGAAAGAAGGTTTCTTTATCGGGTTACAAAAGAAAAAAGAAATTCAGTGAGTGGAACTCATATAGCTTTATAGCACATACTTTCGTTTATTCCTTTTCTGCGCATCCAATCCAGACCAAACATAATGGTCTCATGGCAGGGACATATAGCTCAGGGCAAATGTAACGCAGCCGCATTTAAAGATAACCCGCATGTAAAGAAAGTACCAAATCATGAACATGACGAAATAAACACATAAGTAAATTGATTTTAAAGGTCTTAAGAGTGGAGTGTCCTTTCTTTTCCTCTTTGAGAATGCCTTCCTGATTGTTCTGTTTGGACAAAATTCCAGTCCCATTATCAGATCTCTTATAATACCATACTTGCATAAAATATAACCATCAATTGCGCAACCACATTTAATGATAACCCACATTGTAACACCCGGCTTTTAATATAAATACACCCCTTTATTTTACATGCTTTAAAACATATTTTATTCAACGAAATATTATACAGGGGAATATATTACAAGCCAAAAGCACACAAGTAGTATCTGGGAGTACGAAATCTCCTCAAAGCCGGGCTGCTACTATCTGCTCTAACCCCGAAGCACCTCTTTCCCTTTAGTAGGGTCTACAGCACCTGCACAGTTAGTATCAACAAGGATGAGCTTTACAAGCTCAGTGAATAATCGATAAGCGTTACAAAAAAAATACACAACATAGAATTTTCAGCTTCTGTAACGCCAAGATACTTTATTATATAATTATAATAAAAGGGTAAATTGGTCATTTTACCTTGTAAGGGTAAAATGGTCTTTTGGACAGAAAAGTATTTGGTTTGAAATAATATTTTAAGTTTTGGACTTAAAATGTTATAAAAACGGATTTTTGGTCGTTTTACCGAAAAAGGGTATTTTGGTCATTTGACCAAGTCAACGACCAATTATGTAAAAATATTGTTGGTTGTGGCCAAAATGTAAGAAATAGAAGTTTTATTGTAATAAAACTTGGTTATTGTGGTCAAAGTTCAAGAAAATGAACTTTAGGACCAAAATTGTAAAATTTTTGGGTATAAATATAAGAGAGTTGACTCTCTCTTTGACTAGCTCATTGTGCAGCAACGGGAGGAGCTTGGAGGGTGCGATTTCTGCAGGAGATCATGAAATGGAAGCAAGAACTAGGAACAATTGTTGGAATGGGTGATTTCCAAGCAATTAAGGTTAGTTTTAACCAAGTTCTTGAGGTATTTTGGTTTGGTTTTATAGAAACTGAAATTTGTACATTTCAGTTGTGATTGTGTGGTTATATTGGTTTATTACTTCCCTTAAGTCATTAGAATAAGGACTTAACTAAAGAAAGTGGAAGTAGGTTGCTATTAGTGATGAATTTGAAGTTTGGGGTTGTTAGAACTAAGAACCCTAATTCTTCATTTTGATTGATTTGGTTGTTTTGGATGGTGGAAAACCTTGTCAAGGTATAAGGTTTTAGTCCTAGAACAAACCCCAATCGATTAAGGACCTGATTAAGGCCTTAATGGACCAAAACTGCTTGCTACAGTGCATAAATCGCGGCTGGACAGGAGAGACCTGCAGGCGATAGGCGCGGTGCGCCCAAAAGCCTGGCGGGGTGCGCCCAGGCGCAGTGCGCCCATGCCTGGGCGGGGTGCGCCCCTCAGACAGGAACTTTGAAACGCTATCTTTTGCGTTGCTTGTCCGTTTTAGTTCAAATTTGGACCATAGGCTCGTTATGGTCTGAAAAGTTTGGGAAAAAATTTTAGATTGAGTTTCCGACCCCTCGGGGGCACTGTAGACCGATCCGAATGTCCCGGTGAATAGTAAAATTTATATAAAGTTAGTAAACGGAAAGTTTATTAACTAGGCATTGTTTGTAACAATGTTTTATTGAACTCTAGTGTATTAGAGTTAGTTGAAATGGGTATTAACCTATAATTATGTTGAAAATGATTAAATTATAGGTGCGGGACAAATTCTACGGATCGTATCGGAAAGCAAGGAACAACAAATTAGTTGTAATAATCCTTCAGGTGAGTAATCTCACTGATACCATATGTGATATATGATGATTGAGTTGTTACAGGTTGAAACTGATTGTGGGACGAAATTGATAGTTCAAAGATACGTTTGAAGAGACAAGATCGGATAAGCCGTGAGTCATTGCGATGACAAGAACGGAACCGTGAGTCTAGGCAACAGCGGGCTAACCCGTGAGCCATAATTAATTCTGGATTTTTATATCCAATGGGTACGGCCTGTTTGGCTATGATTTTTGGATTGTATGTCCAATCGGTGCGGCCTTCGGGCTATGTCTCCGATGCGGCCTTCGGGCTATGATTTGATTCGGCCTGTTGGCTATGATTTGATGCGGCCTGTTGGCTATGACTCCGGTGCGGCCTTCGGGCTATGTCTCCGATGTGGCCTTCGGGCGATGACTCCGGTGCGGCCTTCGGGCTATGTCTCCGATGCGGCCTTTGGGCTATGATAATTGGTGCAGCCTGTTTGGCTATGATTTTGTTACAGGTACATGGTACAGCCTGTTTGGCTATGATTTTGTTACAGGTACATGTTGCAGCCTTTTGGCTATGATATCGGGTTATCAAACCCAGCTGGTGCAACCTGCGGGTTATGAATTATATGTTGATAATGTTTTGGTGCAGCTTGTATAGCTATGACACAGGGTGCGGCTGTTAGCCATGATACATGATGCAGTCCGATGTGACTAAGAGATATGGGACAGAAATAGTCGTATATGATTATACGTACAAATAACTGACGTGGATTGATAAATGCAGGTTATTATGTCATAGTCTGTAAGACTAAGGATGTGAAATCCTAAAGAGATATTCGGTCAGCCAGTAAGGCTAGGAGTTTGGATTCGATATCCAGACAATTACGTGATTGTATTTAATACGTGTTATTGTAGATTTGATTATTCACTGAGCTTTGTAGCTCATACCGTTTGTTACTGTCCCTGCAGGTTAGCATGATACTGATAGGGGACAAGATAGAGTCTGTGACTCGTGAAGTAGGACTCGTAGATGCTGTCAGTAGCAGCCCGGCTTTAAAGGAGTTATGGTATTTTATACTCTCCTTGATACACTTGTACCCGTATTTATTAAAATACACCCCTTGTTATGGTTTTATGTATTGAAACCTGTGTTTTAAATGAAAAAATTTTTCAGGGGTGTTTTTGTTTTAAAAGCCGGGTGTTACAGCTTCCACATCATATCATGGTTCCCAGCAATATCGAGTCCTAAGGACTCAGTGTGCATCCCCTGAGTGAGTGATAGAACTGCCGGCCGATTAAGCCATCACAACACTTATATGTGGTCCCACCACAATTACTGCTTACACGATCGTCACAACGTATATATGTGGTCCCAACCACCAACAATAGTCAGTGGCCCCACAGGAAATGTGGTCTCAACCACGAGTACCGAGTATGTGACCCCACGGTAAGGTGGTCCCAATCACATGAACCGGTAATGTGGCCCCACAGGAAAAGTAACACTTAGGTATCGATTACTCACCTGGTTGTTGACTAAAGCTTTTGTCTTTTTCTGCCTTGTATCCTCTTCCAACCTTGACTGTTATCACGGTACAAAATCTATCATTTATAAATCTTCCATTCACCCTTTTTAATAGTTCCAAAATAACACTTCATGATTTATCAAGTAAAGAACGGCCAGGTAGAAGATTAGATGGGGTGGCAGGATCCTTTCAGCATTTTAGCCTTTCGGAAAATCCAACAACCAGATCCCATGTAACCGGCCTAGGCACCGTTCTCGTAAGTAAATCAATTAGCATTATTTCGGAACAAAGTCTCCATAGCCTGGGTTATCTCCCGGCTCGAACTTGGTTATTTGATATAAGTCAAAATGACTAGCAATCGTTCCCTTCATATTATATGCAAAATACTATTATAATTGTACTAAAGGTTTGGAACTTACTTTCCGTATGTCGAGACGACGATCGCTACCCGAACCTATTGATTTCCCTCTCTTATAGCACCTCTTCCTTACTAACACACTCCTCTATAGTGTATAAGTGTTTAGTATTTGTTTTGCCCAAAAATGAGGCTTGGAGCTCCTATTTATAGGCCTCTGGACCCTCTTCGCGTCACGACGGACCCCCGGTCGCGTCGTGACTATTACGTAAGCACTTACCTCATCGCGCACCTCTCTAGAAGCTTTTTTTCGGCCTCGCGTCGCGAGCACTATTCACGTCGCGTCGCGAGCACTATTCACGCCGACGGAGTCACTATTCATTTTTTTTTTTTTTTTTTTTTTGAAAATGGTTGTTACAAGTTCTTCCCCCCTTTAGAAGATTCCGTCCCCGGAATCAAGCAAACAATTGGGGGTACTTCGCCCTCATTTCCTCTTCGGCTTCCCAAGTTACATCCGAGCCCTTGTGATATCGCCACTGTACTTTTACCATATTAATCTTCTTGTTCCGCAACTGTCTCACCTTGCGGTCTAAAATCTTTTCTGGCTGCTCCGGGTACCTCAGCTTTTCATCTATTTCAATTTTAGGTAGAGGCACTCGTTGGGACTCGTCAAACAGAGTCTTTCTCAAATGCGACACATGGAAGACGTTGTGAATGCCTCTTAACTCCTCGGGTAGCTCTAACCGATAGGCTACAGCTCCCACCCTTTGTAATACCCGGAACGGGCCAATAAAACGAGGACTCAACTTACATTTCTTTCCAAAACGAATCAGACCCTTCCACGGGGAAACCTTAAGCATCACCATATCGCCAACCTGAAACTCTATAGGTTTCAATCGACGATCAGCATACTGCTTTTGGCGGTTTTGAGCAACCTTCAAATGTTCTCGAATTTCTTGAATTTTCTCCTCGATTTGAGCTACAATCTCGGGTCCAGCTAACGGCTTTTCCCCTAACTCTGTCCAACATGTCGGAGTACGACATGGTGCTCCATACAATGCCTCGTATGGCGCCATCTGAATGCTGGAATGATAGCTATTATTATATGCAAATTCCACCAAAGGCAAGTGATCCTCCCAGCTTCCACCAAAATCTATAACACAGGCACGAAGCATATCCTCCAATGTCTGAATAGTCCTTTCACTCTGTCCATCAGTCTGAGGATGGTAAGCAGTACTCATTAAAACTTTCGATCCAAACTTCTTTTGGAAGCTCTGCCAAAACCCAGACATAAATCGACTATCTCGGTCGGATATAATGGAGGATGGTACCCCGTGTCTACAGACTACTTCATCAATATAGATTCTGGCTAATTTGCTAACTTTATAATCTTCACGTATGGGTATGAACTGAGCGGATTTGGTCAGTCGATCCACGATCACCCATATTGCATCGTGTCCTCGTGGCGTCCGAGGAAGTTTTGTCACAAAGTCCATAGTGACCTCGTCCCACTTTTTCATTGGAACTGGTAGAGGCTGAATTTCTCCATACGGCTTTTGATGATTGGACTTTACTTGCAAGCACGTTTGGCACCGTTCCACATATCTTCCTATATCCCGCTTCATGCCTGGCCACCAGTATAACGGCTTCAGCGTCCGATACATTTTGGTGCTACCCGGGTGTATAGCATAACGAGAACAATGCGCATCCTCGAGGAGTAACTTCCGTGCCTCACCCTGCTTTGGCACCCATACTCGACCTTTAAAGGTCTTCAATCGCTGAGAATTTTCCTCGAGTTGGTTAATATAGCTAACCATGCGTTCATTTTTCACATGCTCCGCCCTCCCTGCTTCCTCTTGGGCTGTTCGAATCAGCTCAGGTAGCCGACTAACTATGCTCATACAAGCAGACACAACCCTAATGGGTCTCTCTTTTCGACTGAGAGCGTCTGCAACTACATTCGCCTTCCCTGGATGGTACAAAATCTCGCAGTCATAGTCTTTGAGTAAGTCCATCCATCTCTGCTGCCTCATGTTCAACTCCTTTTGATCGAACAAATATTTGAGACTCTTATGGTCCGTATAGATCTTGAACTTTACCCCGTATAGGTAGTGTCTCCACAACTTTAATGCTAATACTACGGCAGCTAGTTCAAGATCATGTACCGGGTATCTTTTCTCAGCTTCTTTCAATTGTCTGGATGCGTATGCAATCACCCGGCCCCTCTGCATTAAAACGCATCCCAGGCCCTTCCTAGAAGCGTCACTGTAGATCACAAAGTCTTCCCCACCTTGTGGTAATGCAAGTACTGGGGCTTCACACAGAGCTTGCTTCAGCTTCTGAAACGCAGCTTGCTGCTCCTCAGTCCATTCAAACTTCTCGCCCTTCTTAGTTAATTTAGTCAAAGGAGCTGCAATAGAAGAGAAGTTCTCTACAAATCTCCTGTAATATCCGGCTAGCCCAAGAAAACTGCGTATCTCTGACGGATTCCGTGGCGGCTCCCACTTCATTACAACCTCGATCTTTGCAGGATCGACTTTAACACCTTCGCTGCTAATAACATGTCCCAGAAACTGAACTTCACGAAGCCAAAATTCACACTTTGAGAACTTGGCATACAGCTTCTCTTGACGGAGTAACTCCAAAAGTTGACGTAGATGCGTCTCGTGCTCTTCCTGACTCCGGGAATAGATCAGTATATCATCAATGAACACGATAACAGAGGTATCAAGAAATGGACGACACACTCTGTTCATCAAGTCCATGAAAGCTGCAGGGGCATTGGTTAACCCAAACGGCATCACCAGGAACTCATAATGTCCGTAACGGGTACGGAAGGCAGTCTTCGGGATATCCGACTCGCGAATCTTCAGCTGATGATATCCCGATCTTAGATCAATCTTAGAGAAATAGGATGCACCCTGAAGCTGATCGAATAAATCATCGATCCTGGGCAGGGGGTATTTATTCTTTATGGTGATCTTGTTCAGTTCTCTATAGTCTATACACATTCGCATAGACCCGTCCTTCTTCTTCACAAACAGGATAGGTGCTCCCCAAGGTGAAGTACTCGGTCGAATGAATCCCCGATCGAGTAATTCCTGCAGCTGCTTCCTTAACTCTGCCATTTCTGATGGTGCCAATCGATAAGGAGCACGAGCAATAGGGGCTGCTCCTGGAACCAAATCGATAGTAAACTCTAGCTGCCGATCCGGAGGTAATCCCGGAAGCTCATCGGGAAAAACATCAGCAAACTCCTTTACAACGGCGACATCTTCAACGGATCGTTTGGTAGGCTCTGTCGAGACCACACATGCCATGTAAAATATTCCTTCTTTGTTGTTATGATGTCGTACTTTGGCAAAAGACACGACAGGCATCCTTGTACGTGGCCGTTCACCTTGAATTATTATTTGTGACCCGTCTGGTGCCAGAACTGCAATTCTTTTTCTTTTACAATCGACTTGAGCATCATTGGATGCTAACCAGTCCATTCCTACAATTACTTCAAATTCTCTGGTGGTGATTGGCTTCAGATCAATAGGGAAAATGGTCCCGTTAATCTCAAGCTGACACCCTGGCATCTGTTCAGAGACATATACATATCTACCACCTGCTACTTCTACCTCCAGTTCTTCATTCAACGGGGTTAAGGGTATCGAAATTTGGGGCATGAATGATGTGGATATAAAGGAGTCAGTGGCTCCAGGATCAAAGAATACATATGCAGGGATCGAGTTTAGTTTGAAAATACCTGTGATAACATCAGTCTTTTCCCGGGCCTCCTCAACGGTCATCTGGAATGCTCGGGAGACTACTGGTCCGCCTCGCGCCTCCTTCCTTTCTCTTCCCTGCTCCTCCCGTGTCCTGTCTCGGGATCCTCCTGTCTTCAGCTGTGGACATTCTGATCGGATATGATCTTTGGCTCCACACTGGAAACATACTCGATTTGTTTGGTTGCAATCTCGAGCATAATGTCCGGTCTTCCCACACTTAAAACAATACAATGGTGAGGGACTGGTAGGGCAATCTCCCGTATGCTTCCTCCGGCATTTGTCGCATCATTTGCCTTCATCCTTCCGAGTCTGACCCCGCGACCCAGATTCTGATTGTTGGGACTTCTTCTGAGAAGTCCACGGGCGTTCCTCAGCCTTCCTTTTCGCCTCTGCTGCCTTTCTTTCATTCTGTTGACGCTGCAGCTCCGCCTCACGCTCCACCGCTCGATCAACCACTTGCCGAAAGGTAGTCAGCTTGAGTGGCTGTACAACCTCTCGAATCCGGGTTTTCAATCCCCATACGTACTTGTCTATCTTTCTTTTCTCAGTATCAACCTCATGTTCACAAAATCTAGCTTTCTCCAAGAAATCCATAGTATATTCTTGCACAGAACGAGTTCCTTGTTCCAAATGTAAGAACTCTTCTGTCAGCTTTTTCACCGCAACCTCAGAACAGTATTCCTCAGTAAATTTGGCTTTAAATTGCTCCCATGTCAACATTTCAGCCAAACTGGAACCCAAACCTCTACTGAAAACTTGCCACCAATATTGGGCATTCCCAGTGAGAAGGTTGGTGGCGAACTCCACCTTATCCGCCTCTTCACACTTGCTGATTCGGAAAACTTTCTCCGTGTGTATCAACCATTCCATCGCCTGTACGAGATTATCAGTTCCCGTAAATTCCTTAGCCTTGCAACTAAGGAAATTCTTATATGTACACTTGGTTTTCCCTTCTGACGTTCCCTCAACACCTTTGCCTTTATCTGCCACGTGTACTCCACTTTCGGCGTGTCCCTCGTCTCTGGGGGCTCCATCATGCACCTGCTTAGCAGTATCCTCCCTATGTGTCTCTACTATAGTGGGTAATAGCTCCCGTACCACCTCAGTAATGATAGCTCGTAAATCCGGCTGGTTCCTTGCTGCCTCTCCTGCCTCCCGGTGCACTGAGCCCTGTGATCGAGATCTGCCTCCCCTGGAAGCTCCCTGCCTAGCACCTCCTCGGCTCCGACCACTCCTGGTGTTTGCCATCTTCAAAGTTCAACAAAAAGATTAGTCTCCTAATCAGATAACATAAATTATCCTTTTCCAATCCCGAATTCCACTATTTCCTAAGGTTCAAGTCTAGGTATCTACCCTATAGAAACCTAATTCACTTAAACCTCGGCTCTGATACCAACTTGTAACACCCGGCTTTTAATATAAATACACCCCTTTATTTTACATGCTTTAAAACATATTTTATTCAACGAAATATTATACAGGGGAATATATTACAAGCCAAAAGCACACAAGTAGTATCTGGGAGTACGAAATCTCCTCAAAGCCGGGCTGCTACTATCTGCTCTAACCCCGAAGCACCTCTTTCCCTTTAGTAGGGTCTACAGCACCTGCACAGTTAGTATCAACAAGGATGAGCTTTACAAGCTCAGTAAATAATCGATAAGCGTTACAAAAAAAATACACAACATAGAATTTTCAGCTTCCACATCATATCATGGTTCCCAGCAATATCGAGTCCTAAGGACTCAGTGTGCATCCCCTGAGTGAGTGATAGAACTGCCGGCCGATTAAGCCATCACAACACTTGTATGTGGTCCCACCACAATTACTGCTTACACGATCGTCACAACGTATATATGTGGTCCCAACCACCAACAATAGTCAGTGGCCCCACAGGAAAGGTGGTCTCAACCACGAGTACCGAGTATGTGACCCCACGGTAAGGTGGTCCCAATCACATGAACCGGTAATGTGGCCCCACAGGAAAAGTAACACTTAGGTATCGATTACTCACCTGGTTGTTGACTAAAGCTTTTGTCTTTTTTCTGCCTTGTATCCTCTTCCAACCTTGACTGTTATCACGGTACAAAATCTATCATTTATAAATCTTCCATTCACCCTTTTTAATAGTTCCAAAATAACACTTCATGATTTATCAAGTAAAGAACGGCCAGGTAGAAGATTAGATGGGGTGGCAGGATCCTTTCAGCATTTTAGCCTTTTGGAAAATCCAACAACCAGATCCCATGTAACCGGCCTAGGCACCGTTCTCGTAAGTAAATCAATTAGCATTATTTCGGAACAAAGTCTCCATAGCCTGGGTTATCTCCCGGCTCGAACTTGGTTATTTGATATAAGTCAAAATGACTAGCAATCGTTCCCTTCATATTATATGCAAAATACTATTATAATTGTACTAAAGGTTTGGAACTTACTTTCCGTATGTCGAGACGACGATCGCTACCCGAACCTATTGATTTCCCTCTCTTATAGCACCTCTTCCTTACTAACACACTCCTCTATAGTGTATAAGTGTTTAGTATTTGTTTTGCCCAAAAATGAGGCTTGGAGCTCCTATTTATAGGCCTCTGGACCCTCTTCGCGTCGCGACTGACCCCCGGTCGCATCGTGACTATTACGTAAGCACTTACCTCATCGCGCACCTCTCTAGAAGCTTTTTTTCGGCCTCGCGTCGCGAGCACTATTCACGTCGCGTCGCGAGCACTATTCACGCCGACGGAGTCACTATTCATTTTTTTTTTTTTTTTTTTGAAAATGATTGTTACACACATGTAAAGAAAATACCAAATCATGAACATGATGAAATAAACACATAAGTAAATTGATTTTAAAGGTCTTAAGAGTGGAGTGTCCTTTCTTTTCCTCTTTGAGAATGCCTTCCTGATTGTTCTGTTTGGACAAAATTTCAGTCCCATTATCAGATCTCTTATAATACCATACTTGCATAAAATATAACCATCAATTGCGCAACCACATTTAATGATAACCCACATGTAAAGAAAATACCAAATCATGAACATGATGAAATAAACACATAAGTAAATTGATTTTAAAGGTCTTAAGAGTGGAGTGTTCTTTCTTTTCCTCTTTGAGAATGCCTTCCTGATTGTTTGGACAAAATTTCAGTCCCATTATCAGATCTCTTATAATACCATACTTGCATAAAATATGACCATCATTTGCAGTGATTTAACCATAGAAAATTACTTGTGCGAAAAAATAAAACAGAATGTTTACTAATAGTTAATAAACTAAGTTGAATGTCTAAGAAAAGATAAATAAAGGGGTATCAACTTAGCTATGTAAAAGCATTAACAATATTGAGAAATTTAAGAAATCAAACTATAACATAATCGCTCAAAGTAATTTACCTGCTTTTTTCTTCGTATCCGGTGGATCACTACAGTATCCCCATAGGGGGTAGTAACAGCACATCCCTTCTCGCAACATAGATGGTGATGTCATCTTAATTAGATGATGATGTTATCCAGTTCCTGAACCTTTTGAGGGTGCAACCAGGAAGAAGACGGATTAGTATCATGCTCAAAAACACAAAATTCAACAAAATGAAAAATAAAATACTTAGCACCTTTAAGGATTCTTAATTATAGTGCTTTTTGTTAAAAATAAACAGAAATATATTGCTACCCATATTGTAAAAGATAAAACCCTACGAAATTATATGATTCTGAAAACTTGGCAAAAAAATAGGAAAAGAGTAATTACAAAATTAAACCTTCAGCCATATTAGAAAACTGGTAACAAATACAATTTTCGTTAAAATTGCAAACTTTCAGCCATGGACTCACGCTAATCAATTTGATACTTGACGATTTAAGGGCGTATTTCACCATTGAACCATAAATTTAGTATTGACGATTATGCGCCAAAGCGGTACACAATCAGGGGTGAAATCGATTGAGATTTCTTTATGACGATTTAAGGGCGTATTTCACCATTGAACCATAAATTTAGTATTGACGATTATGCGCCAAAGCGGTACACAATCAGGGGTGAAATCGATTGAGATTTCTTTACGGATGTGGTGTTCGACATTGTTGATGACGGGGGTGGCCGTTGATTACACAAAATCCATGGATGAATGAGAAGGTGTTTTGTTTGTAGGGTAATCGACACAAACGATTTGGAGATGGTGTATCCAATTGAAGAGATGTGTTCTAATACGTAGGGCTATGGCCATGTCTGATCAGAAGGTATGTATTGCAGCTATATAAATTGCATCTCTCTTATTTCTTTCCAGGATGTACACAAATGAATAAGTAATGTTTATAAGGAAAACTATTCGTAAATTACCAGCCCTTAGCAGCACCTGCAATCTCCAAATAATTATTATACATATTAATTGCAAGGGGTTCTAGAAGGTTTGGGGTGGGGGTAGGGGGGTTTTCCGTTTTTAAAGGGGGTGAGTTCTTTTTCACCAATCACGTTCCACCACTTTGGCTTCCACCGTTCCCTATCTTCATGACACCTCTCTCCTGATTCCTCTTTATGTCTCGCTTTTGTATCCGTCTTCCCATTCTTCCGTGTTCTACTTCCGAAACGGCAAGCCAAGAATCGATTGGAAAGACTTCAATGCCACTCGTGACCTCACTAGGGTTTTGCTACTGCATCATCGAGCAATCACCTGGTATGTTACTGCTAAATTACATCTAAATTCGATTCTATGGCTGGAGATCTAAGTTAGTGGTTCAATCGGCTGAGAGATGTGCGAAAGCTTTGGTGAAAGCTACTCATCCTGGTGATCGTGTTATCACTCTTCATGTCCTAACCAACAATGGTAAGAGTTTTGTTTTTATTTATTTTATCGTAAACGATAATGGGGTTATATGTGTTCTAGGGTTTATGATGAACCTGAGGTTTCTCTTTGTTTCCATTACACCCAAACTCAACAATTATTGAAGCAACAACGAGCTCCAACCTGGAGGGTGCCACTAGAACCGTTGAGATTATTATCGGAGAGATCTAGGTTCTGTAAGCTCCCACAGTACTGTAAATCCGAAGGAATTGTTCCGGCGAGTCCAGCTTCACGAAGTGTGAGCGTAATTACACGATTTTCCTGATCGTTCCAGCAGGTAACGCCAAGGAAACTGCAGATAAACCCTCGAGTAGTGTTGGCGAAGTTCCACGTCGTAAACGGCGACCCTGGATCAGCGATCGATCTCCGTACACTTTGCAAACACCTGACGTCGTCCTCGACGACGACTGGATACATGAGAAAAGCACAAACGTGATTAGGAACACGGTGGTGAGAATACCTGTGAAAGAACTTATTGAGCTAGGGTTTTGTGGTCGGAATTTCACAAGGTTTCCGATAAATTATGGCGGTGAGAGGACGATAGATAGGTGAGTATTATTTGCATGTTTATTTTATCCAAAATTTAGTAAATTTAAGTGGGTTTACGTTTTCTACTTCCGAGACGGCAAGCCAAGAATCGATTGGAAAGACTTCAATGCCACTCGTGAGCTCACTAGGGTTTTGCTACTGCATCATCGATCAATCACCTGGTATGTTACTGCTAAATTACGTTTAAATTCGATTCTAATTTCAACGATTCCTCCCAATTATGATACTTACCAACACTAAAACTCCAGCGATTGGATGTGAGAGAGAGAGAGAGAGAGAGAGAGAGAGATTGGATCACGAATTTAGATGGATTCTTCATGTTCTTTAAGCCAAAAGAGGGAAGAAGATAAGAAATTTGCACACAGAGACGAGACATTTCAGCTCTCAGCGTCTTCCCTTCGCTATTTCTTTCGTGTACTGATCTCTCTGAACTTGCAGATGGATGATTCGACATCCTTTTTTAATTGCGGGTTTAAGGGGTCACTTTGGTTTGGTTGCAATTATTGACTAATATTTTATTTAATTATTCTCAGGGTTGGAATTTCCCTTCCAACAGTTGAAGTGCGATTTCAAAATTTAGAAGCTGACTGCCATGTGGGTGATAGAGCACTTCCAACGTTAATAAATTCTGCTAGAAATATTATTGAATCCCTTCTTGCTACTGTTGGTGTCAATTTCTTCGAGAAAGCTAAACTTCGTATTCTTAAAGATGTGTCTGGAGTTATCAAACCATCAAGGTATTAAGTATAATATTGTTTTTAATTTACAAAATGTTAATTATATTAAATTTTAACAAGAGTTTCAGGTGGATGTAGTAGCTACCTTTTTGTGAACTTTTTCCTTGGTGGGGTCTTTGGATTTTCTTGGTTTTGGGCCGAGTTCAGGTCAATCATAGCTTTGTCTCGAAGAAATAAATACATTTTTCTGTATATTTTTGTTGGAGAGAGTATTTTCTCGAGTCTACCATTACCCCCACTACTTGATTCACTGCTTGCTACACAAACTGGTGCATTATTTACATGCTTCCGATTTCAAGATTTAGTGGGTGCTTGCTTGCTACTAAATGTTCGATATTATTGTCATCTTTCTTGTAGGGTTTAACAAAGTCATATCTTATTAGGTTCAGTCTCTGTCTTTCTTTAGTTCTTATATGATTTTCATGAGATACTAAAGCATATAGGATCTGGGTTTCGATTATTTTTGCAGATTCAGGGGTACTATAACAATATCGTAGGAAAGGAAATGGCCGGAGGAGGCAGCAGAGCAAAACCCGACGAGCAAAGGATCAGCTCCCAAATGTTTCCTATTGCATTACCAGTCCACCCCCATGGCGTAAATTTCTTCTTCCCAATGAAATGCGTAATTAACCTTTTCTGTTTTCTTATCATCTCTTACCTGTAGTTTATGATTGTATAACCAAAATCTATATCAGTACCTGGATGATTGGTTTACAAGACTAAGGTGTTCACTGTTGGCAATAAAGTTTTGCCCACCAGGTATGTGATGAAATGACTAAGTAACCTTTTCTGTTTTGTTATTATCTCTTACATGTAATTTATGATTCTACAACCAATATCTGTATTAGTTTACTGGATGGATTCCATTGATGTTCTAAGTATATGTTATATCAACTTAATAATTGCTGATTCTTTTGGTTCCTGTAGAATTGGATATAAGCTTGGATATGCTTATAGTGTTTGAAAGCATGGCAAGTTGAGCAAAAAATATGCACTTAAACACACTGACTTTGGGGAGGTCAACTTTTGGTCATTGGGTGAAGACACATCAGGTACTTCTTACGCGAGTTACTGATCGACCGTGTTGGTCACCGTTGTTGTTACAAAAGCTGAAGATGGTGTTCCTATCTACTTGAAAAAATCATTTTCTTTATACCAAAACCTCCTACTCTTATCCTATACGACAAGGTATTACGTTAAGTTAATAGTGGTGCTGTACTTTAAATCTTAAATTTTTGTATTTTCTTGACTATATTCAGTTTTAATTTTAGACAGATTATGTGGAATTTGAAAGACATGATGCTGGAGGTTCAAATATGCATTAGTTTGATCTGCTAACCCATCCAACACACTTACAAGAAAAGGTACCGCAAGATCTAATCAATCCCGTGCGTAGCACGGGTCGAACCTAGTTTGTATAAAGTGGAAGTTTTTTCCACTCGCAAAAGAAAAAAATTTATGCAAAAGAATCACAAAAACAAATGGACCTTGAAGAAAGAGATGAGTGATTTTGGAGCGTTTTTTCTAGGTTGTCGGTAAATAAAGTATAAAGTTCATATCCATAGCAAAAAGAAACCAACTTTACCTTTGTAGTTGGTGCTAATGTATGTATCTTTTTAATTAGAAAATTTGAAATCCCGCCAATCGATGGAAAACTGATACGCAAATCATTAACTTTTTCAATTGCATTTTCAAACTGAACTTTGCAAGATTTGAAGAAAAAAATTAGTAAAAAGAAAATAATAATAATCGATTAGAATGAGTTAACAATAACAAAGAAGTTAAACATAGAAATAACAAATTAATTCCATATGCACGCCACTAAAAGAGGGACAGAGATGAATCTGAAATCTGGGATACGATGATGTTTAAGTTGATAACAAGAACAAAGAAGAAGAAAAAAAAAATACAAGAAACGATTAATTAGAAAAATAAACCAAAAGAATCATCAAACCAATTACAGAATCAATGAATAGGGGGAAGGAAAAGCGAAGAGATGGAAGATCAATACCCAAAAGGTCAACAAGGATGAGTAATTGGATGAAATCGTACGATTAGACTACAAATTCAGCACGGCCCACGCATGGTCTAAGGATTCATTTAAAACAGGGAGATGGAACACATTTTGTAATAACATAACATCCTGCGATAGATTTCCCAAAGTAGGAAGTCCTTATATGAAAAAGTTTGTCCATCTTGAGTGTCATTGAGTAGTAACATCATCTCCAACATCAAAAAGTATTTGTACCATTGGCTACCGAGGGTATTATTAGTTGAAATGTTGCTCCATGGAACCAAAAAGCTCATACTATTCTAGAGGCTGAGGTTAGTAAGAGAAATTAAAATGTCCTAATAGAAAAAAATGAAGGTATACAAATATTATTGGGTGGATTTAGAATGCCTTTATAAGGAAAAATGAAAGGACAACGTGATGATAAAGGAAAAATGGAACTACAATGTTATAACAGGAGAATGTAGGAAGAATATGAAACAAATGGTTTTTCTTATAAGTCAGGTAAAAGAGAGCCGATCGCCTCTTTGAAAGATTCATATTAAGATAGGAGATAGTAAGCTACAATCTTAACAATGTCAAGCAAACCTCCTCTGAAGTTAGAAGAATAACATCACTAAACCTCAACAACTTGGAAAGGTCATAATGTTGAAGGTGTTCCGGGTATTTTTGTCGACCAACCAAAGTGAATTTTGGAGAAGCATCACCTGCTTCAATGTATGATATTTAATTTTGTAGAACCACCGTAATTGACATTGTTGACGCCATCTCAGATAGTTAAATTTGAAGTAGTTAATACCTGCCCTGAGTAAATTTTCCATTTTAGCCCTCTTTCTTAAAAACTCAATCATCATATCATATCAAACAAAATGAAACTTTAATTTGTATTGCAATCTTTCGTTGTCCCTGTGGCACATATAATTGAATTTCCTCTAACACGGTTTTAAATACACAATTAGCTATAATGGTGGCATGTAAAAAGTACTTTTGAGGCCAAACATATATTATTTTCAACCATTATAATTGATTTGCTCGTCATGTTTGGTATAGAGTTTTTTAAGAAATTTATTGAGATTAATTTTCTATACAAATACAAAATAATACATATCTAGCTTAGACATATATCTTTTTGATTACAGATTTAGATATAAAAACTTTGAACTCAAAAGTTAATAGGACCTGGAACTTACTTGAGAAAGGCATTTTAGTAAAGTCAAACCAAAATAAAAAGATAATTCAGTCAAAATAAAGTTCTTATTAACGACATTACAAAAATGTGAGTTGGTTCAAGTTAGCCGAAGCATGAGGAATTTGTCCGTGAGACTTTTAGTTATTTACAGTTCAAAATCCAAAAGTTCAACAAAATAAAATCATTACTCATAATCATAAAAACAAACAATAAAAAGGTAATTTCACTACATACATATACTATACTGGAGGGTCTTGATATCGGCTAGAGAATGTTTTTGCGAATGTGATCTGTTTTGGAGAAATATCTAGGAATATTATCACATAACTACATGTGAAGGAATGTGATACAAACTTCAAATACAAAAAATGAAGTTGATTAGTAAGTGTATATATTTACCTCTGGTATTGAACATTTTCAGGGATGGGGAAACAAGTAAAAGAGAAGTTGTTTCTGTTGGAATCCTAAGTCCTTAATGGGGTTCCTGTTCAATCAATAGATAATGCCAGACAAATTGGAATGTGCAGATTCAATTTGTCTGGACCTTTATACTTCTAGGTTAGATAAATACATGTATAATCGAGATATGAAAACATAGAGTTGTGAGAAACACAGACACCGGGTTGTTGAGTTATATTTCCCGGGTATAATCAAAGAGTTTATTTTGATATTTGTTTGTGTGTGTACAATTCTCATCTTGAATTGGTATCAGAGCTAAGATCAGAAGGCTGTGAAATCATACCTTTCATCATGTCGGATGGAGGAGTTGGAAGAAACGAGCAGCAGCGAGTGTTGCTCACACAATCGACCGGTGGCGGTGGCGGATCGAAAACCGAAGGGCGGTGGACCGATGCCATACTTGTCCGATCGGTTGTCTCATGTGGTGGCTGCGGATTGAATCGAGAAGACGGAGGCGGAGTGAGGAACTCCGAAATCAAAAGAAGCAGATCCAGTGGCGGCGGTGGTTCGACTGGAGCTTACGGATCGCAAAGGGGGGTCTGGTTCGCGTTTTCAATTGGTGCAGCAAAAAGATGCGAAGATACGAGAGAGAGACTTGGGATCGTGACTGAGATCTCTATGGGTTGTGAGATTTCTATGGGTTACGATTTCAACCAGATCGAGAAAGAGTTCGTGAGGGACAGACTCGACCGGAAAGAAGCAGCAATAGCAACACCCGACTGTTGGAAGGAGAACAAAACGGCGGCACCAACCGCCGACGGCGCTGCCGGAGCTTCTATTAAGGCGGCGAGACGGAGAAGACAGAGGGAACGACGGATCGAGAGGAGAAGAAGGGAGGAATACCAAGCAAAGGGTGTTGCTTACCCGATCCGGCGGCGATGGTATCTGTTACACCCTTTTCTATATATATACTAGGTACATTTTATAGGCCGTGCTCAGCACGGCCCAGAGGGTTAGCTGTTAATTATGAAAACGAATGTTTGATGTTATAATTTGATGGCTATTTCAAATATAATGTGTTTAGGGGCATGCTAAGTTACCCTTAAAGGTAATTTGAGAAAATTGTTCGTAAATTTGAAAGTAATTAGAATAATTTGTTAATGGATTTTTTTTGAAATACCAATGTAAGTTAAAAACATAACACATCTGGTTTTCTTGGATTTAGCGAAAGTTAATATAAAAGTGCCGACATTTTATCTTTGGGTACGCATGGACTTCATAAAGAAACAAACGTAGGAAGCTATAAGACTGGACGGTGTGGAGAAGAAAGTGTCGTCGGCATTCGACGTTGATGCGTTTTCCACCTGCAAACACCGGCCCATGATGGCGGCCACGGTGAGCGGTGATGGTAGAACGGCAAAGTTTCCCATTCTCTCTCTGTTCTATTCTCCCTCTCTGGTATCTCTCTCATCCCCATCTCTATTCCCTCTCTTTCTCTCTCTCTCTTCTTTCCTCTCTTTCTTTCTCTCTTGCCAGTAACAACCAACTCCCTCTTTCTTCTACCGCCGGTGATCTTGATTTGGAGGGCTTTTGGCTGATTTGGAGGTGAGTGCCGGAGGCACCACACCCCACAGCCTAATACACAAATATTTAAACTCTTTTTTCAAGACTTCTTTTTCTTTTATGGGCATTTTGGTGAGAGTAACATTTTACCGGCATTACATTCATCAAACAAAGACTATTGACCTAAATTGAAAAGATTTCAAAGAATCATGACCTGATATCTCCTTAAACCATCTTGTCAAGTTCACACCAGTGAAGTGCTCAAATTTCATGGGGCCCATGAGTTTATATGATCAAGTAAACATATTATTATCTGAAACAATCATGTATGGTTCATTATATGACCAGAATATCATGTTGGGTACATCTGTTAACCAAAACAAATGTCATCTGTTCAAGATAAACAATTTACAAAAAATAAATAATAAAATAAAAAAACTTACTTAATTGACTTGGGAAATATTTTTCCTAACATTCAATTCTTCTTGAAGGAAGGTTCCAAGTCATACGATCGTATACAAATTGTTTTTTTAGCAATGAATTTGACGAAGATCACCAAATCATAATTTCCTGCAAAATTTAACTACATAAGAAACATAACAAAATTAGCTTTCACAAAAGTTAAATCATAAAGAAGATAAAAGTTAATATAAAAGCATAAATAGCAATACCATGGCCAATCCAAAACTTGGAAAAAAACAAGAAACCTAATTTTAAAACTTGGGATCTAGGATTCACCCGGTTTTTAAGGGATATGGGAATATGAGAAGTTTTCATCAATTTCAAGAGAAAATGAATAAATTGACCTACCTCAATATGGATTAGAGTGGATCCTCTGCTTTTTGAGCTTTAGCCATGGCGAAACACTTCTGAAAGATAAGGGGATGAAGTAGGATTAACAAAATATGAAGAAAACATATATAAGAACCAAAATAGCAACTGATTTTGGTAATCAATGTCTGAAATATCACATATAAATGCACTAATTTCCACCAACCCAATTGGGGGAAAATATTGTGTTTTAGATGATGATGAAGATGGAGTACCAATTAGTCGCACCCGTGATTACCTTTTGAGAATCGACGGAAGTCGGAACACGGTATTCAAGTGATTAATTATAACAAATTAATACACAAAAGGTATACCTTTATAACCGAAATCATTCACAAAATTAGAAAACCACATGAGTTAGGGTTTTCTGCACTAACAGATCTCACGCTGCCCATCACACCAGTGCAAAGTTTTAAATTCAATTTCCACAACCAAAATATGGAAACAAAAAAATAGTTGAAGAAACCCAAGTATATAAAATTAATCAAGAATAGAAGACTGCTTAGAGTTATTAAGATTTCAGAGTTTCATAAGTGAGAAGCAATTACACACAAAAGCTGTGTGGAGGGTTTCTCGACATCAGATTCAAAGCCACATCAAACCCTAAATTAAAGTGGAATGTAACAGGTTAAAATATACCAATTCAATTCAAGAAATTTTGGAATCAAACCTTACAAGATACACAATCGACAAGTTTCACGTAAAAGGGAGAAAATGCAAAAAATAAGAAGAAAATTAAGAAATGGGAGAACCCTAAAAGCCTGGCGTACTTTAAAACCCATCAAATGCAATTTGCTCTGAATAACATGGTGTGCGTACCTAAATTTTATTCACAAATATTTCAATTGAAATACAAAGAAATCTTTAAAGTAAGTAGACTTAAGGAAGGAGTTGGCAATTTTAAAAATCAAATGGGTATGTTCCGTAATATTATCCATCGACTAATATGATTTTAAACAAGAAGATGAAACTCACACATCTACAAACAATGGAACCATCTTTATGAATGGAATTTTGGTCTGGCGGCATGTGTGATGAATGCAATTGAAACATGAGAGAGAAAGCATGCGCGATGTGAGCGATGAAGGTATGATGAAGGAAAAAAAACATCGTGGGATATCTTCATCGATGCCGTGGACCAGAAATATCTAAAAGAACAAGGGATTGGGGAGTTGCGTTGAAACGGTACGATCCAAATGGAAAGGAGATAGCGTCTGTTGGTGTGAAAGGAGGTGGCGGCCAGAGAACCATATGTAGATCGGAATAGGCGAAGGAGAAAAAACCGGTTTTTTTATATAGTAATGATATGCTAACTTTATTCTTTAATTATTGTCTGGTACATCAGTTGACATGACTATATCCTGTAAATAAATCCCCTCCTTTCTTGATTCACGCGTTCTCTTTTCTTGTTGTAAAACTATTTGTTTTTTTGTTTTTTTGTTTTTTAGAACGGCAAATCTATCCTACTTCTAAATTACTCTCGGTTATGTTAGTGTTAGGGTTTGAACTCTAGACTTCCATGTTAGTAACATTCCTTGTTAGCCAAGTGGGTTAGCCCCAATTTGTATTTGTTTTTTTGTTGGTTGCAAGCCTCCCGCTTGCGTGGGTTTCAATAAAATTGCTGCCGTTCATAATATATATATATATATATATATATATATATATATATATATATATATATATATATATATATATATATATATATATATATATATATATATATATATATATATATATATATATATATATATATCTTATAATAAAGCAAAGCTACTTATGCCACTTGTCATTTTTTTAGAATCTATTCTGCCACGTGTCCTCTTTTGGCTGAACAACGTTTTGTGTTCTCGCTCAAACTTTTATAATCGGCTCTTAATTATTCTCTCTGTAATCCCCACAAATCAAAATAACGTATTCTCCTTAAATTTTGGATCTATCCATGATTCACGGTTGAAATTGCATCCCTTAAAGTTAGCAATAATTTGAATTCCATTCAAATCGCTTACCTTAAAATCACGTCTCTCCTTCTTTAACCCTAAGCAACCGATATCACCACCCACCGTCTCTTTTAGCGGTATTTGATCTTAGTTTTAAGTTGATTTTACTTTGAAAGTGTGGTGAATAATGGTGTGCTTACATTGTGTTAAAGGATTCGAGGGAGGTATTTGTCTATAGAATTGACTACAAGAGCAGAAAACTATATTGGAGTTCAGTGTTGCATTGTTAATTCAGGCTTTAGCATTTTAACGGTGGTGTTTACGTGTTCGATTACAAGATGCCAACTATTGTGATGCTGTTTATTTTTCTTCTTCTCACTCCAGGTTCTCCTACAGCTGATTGCTTATTGATTGCTTATCCTCAATAAAAATCGTGGCTTGTGTGTTTTGATTTTCTCATCTTTTCTTATTGTACACTTCCTAGGAACCTGCTTAATTTGGAAATCATATATTCTCTCGAATCTTTGCTTCCTTGAACAATAGTAGGTTACGATTTTATATCAACCATGGATGGTGCGTTAATATTGTATATTGAGTGTAAGGTGTTTGTTGAAATGCCTAGACGAGTTTAACTACTTTTTATTGTCTCCGGATTTGATTTTTCCATGTTAAATTGTTGAAACTGATTGATAATTTTGTCATATGTTACAGGGAGATGATTGGGAAGTCTGGAATGTGAATCTTTCTTTCCATGGACTTTATTGAAAATGGAGAATATATATATATATATATATATATATATATATATATATATATATATATATATATATATATATATATATATATATATATATATATATATATATGTGTGTGTGTGTATAAGAGATTTTTGCCAAGAATGGATTGATATATTGACCTGATTTAAAATTCATCTGTAGTGTGAATATTTGCTCTTTGGTTTGCTTATTTCTTTGTTCATAAGGTTAGTAACGTAATTTAATCAAAGGAGTTTGTTGGTTTGACTAAAGATATTGACCTAATTAAAAATTTATGTAGAATTTGGCAAACCCGACTGCTTTGTTACTGAGTGCGGTGTCAATGCTTCACCATTTGGATCTTAATGAAAAGCTGACCAGAAAGCTGTTTTGAAGACAATTGCAGAAGGGAAGTACAGGACTGTTGACCTTTTTCTCTTTTTCTATTTTGTGAATTTGGCTGAGTGATGAAGATACTTGCTCTGAAGAGAAAGCTGGTACAGCTGGCATGCTTTTTATCCGTTGGTATTATTATTATTACTTGTAACTTTTGAATAAGACTCATGACTTTGAGCTTCTGAGGTTTTTTCTGTTTGTTTTCTAACTTGGTTTTTGAAAACGAAATTTGATTATGCTAATTTTCATTTAGAAATAAAGACTTGACCAATTAGGTTTGCCCTTCTATTTCGTTTCTATATCTTATTCTTGTACAGGATTTTGAGACATTGATTGAATTTTGTTGGGCACCGCTTTTGGTTGAACTTTTTGTTTTTTTATATAATTTCCAGTACGAAAGGGCCTGGAAACAAGATGATTCTACATTTGGATTTAATAGAAGAGAATGCCAAGTATTTGGTTGATTTTACTAAGAACTGTATTTTAATAGGAAAACATGAAAACAATATGATAAAACACAATATTTATGTTAATATATGTTTTTTCTATTATGTTGCTGTAAAACATCTCAATGTTCTGATTTTTTTTTGTTTTATGCTTTGATTTCTAGAAATTTTGTGGGGAATTTCAATACTTTGATTTGGTTTTTTTGTTAAAACAGGGAAAGAAGCTATAATCACTTTGAGTTTCATGCAGAGGTAAAGATGGAAAAGAGAAAATGGAGAATAAGCTATAAGCCCTTTGGGCTTCATGGCTATTTAAGCATTCTGGCAAGAAGTTACATGAAAATAGTGGATCAACAAGTTCTATTGTCTTTATGTAAGTTTTGCGCTATGTGTAGGTCAATTTTAGGATCAACTTTCATCTCTATTTGTAAATTTTTCTTTGAGGTGAAGTTAGTTGGTCAACTTTACATTCAACTGTAATATTGATATTGCAGAAAAGAACTTCAAATTTACAACTCCTAGGTTACCAAGTAGAGAACAAACAAAAATAAGAACATATATGTTGCCCAACATTTTTTTCTTTTCTGCTGTAATCACATCCATAATTAAGTTCATTAATATCGATTTTATCGTTGAACTTTGCAAAAAAAAAGATATTAATATCACAGTACTCTTAAAAAAATATTTTTCTTAATATATAAGTTTTTATTATTTGTCAACCGTGTAACACACGGGTTTATACCTAATATATATATATATATATATATATATATATATATATATATATATATATATATATATATATATATATATATATATATATATATATAATGTAAGAAAATGAATGCATCGGCAGTGGTGCCATTCCCCTTTTATATATATATATATATATATATATATATATATATATATATATATATATATATATATATATATATATATATATATATATATATTCTTTTTAAATTTACCAAAGAATATATTATATGTTAATCTTCCTTGTAAACATCATTGTTTCAATTAAATGGTTTGTAATTTTTTATTTTAAATTTAAACTTTATGGTAATTTGCGACTTTGGTACTTTCTATCTTAAAAATTGTAAATCGTAATAACAAAAAAATCGGTTTTTTTTTTTGTGGTTCGGTTTATCATACCGGAAAATTCAAAAAATTCGGTTTTATTAACCTAAAAATCAGTATGGATTTTCGGATATTTTGAAAACCTTAAACATAACATAAGTGGTGGTGGTAGCAGTGGTAGACGTAGCGATAGCGATGGCGTTGGTGGCGGTCGATGTGGTGGTAGAGGTGGTGTATGTGACATTAGTGGTGATAAGAGTTTGCGGCAGAGCTTGTGGTGGCGATGGCGGTGGGGGTGGTAGTAGTGATGGTGGCGGAGCTGACTGTGTCAGAGGTGGTGGTGGTGGCTGTGGCAAGGTGGAGGTGGTGGTGGTGGAGGAGGTGGCGGAAGTAGCGACGACGACCGTGGTGGTAGAGATGGAAGTGTCGACGGAGGTGGTGATGGTCGCGGCGGTGGTAGTAGTGTTGATTAAGGTGGTGGAGGAGTTGACAATTATTATATGAATAACGATATACATATCTCGTCGCTAAAACGTTAACATTCACGGTTGTCATTATGTGAATGTCTATTTACAATGGCTATTATTTTTTATTTTGATATAATTACAGATCACAACTGTCTGATGGTTGAGAAACTGTCTATTCTATTTGACTAAATTCTTACATTTTACCAAATAAACCATGTTATAATTGTATTATGTCAAAATTTGATTTATCTAATACTTCAAAGAAACAAATTCTATTTTACGGTTTTTTTATCAAGATTCAAGAGTATAATGATGGAATAATTGAAAAATAAGTAAAATACATATAAAACTTATATTTAATAAAATTAAAATAAAATATAAAACCAACTCGATTTAGGAAAAATAATAAAGAAAAATTTATATACAATACATACGTAAATAGAATTCAAAAAGAAATATGACATTAATAATATATAGATTAAATAAGTAAATCACATCAACCACAAAAATTTATTATTACCTAATCATTAATCGTGCATATAGAATACTTTTAGTGCGAATAACATTAGCCTTTTTAGATATATGCTAACTTTATCTCTTTTAATTATTAAATTACATCATTTTTTAGATATACGCTAACTTTATTGTATTACATCTCTTTTAATTATTAAATTAATTTTATTATTAAATTATTATGTTGTCATTATAATGGATAAAAATAAACAAATAAATAGATTTCAAGATTAGAAATAAACAAAATCGCTACTTATTTTTTTCACACGAATGGGCTGTAGGCCCATAAGCAACGGAAACTCAACAAACCACCGCCAACGATGGCAATATGGTGGTGTGCGGCGGTCATGACGATGGTGCGCATCGAAGAAGGCTCAATCTGCAACGGAGAGGAAGGCTCCTTTTCAAACATATAATAAACTGTGTATTAGGGTTTATTGTTTTTGGCTCTCAAAAAAAAAAAAAAAAAAAAAAAAAAAAAAAGCTGATGGACGACTACGGCATATCTCCGGCGAAGCAACAGGCGATGTCGCAGTCGAGGAGTCCGGTGAGGAGTGGTTTTTCGATATCTGCAGTTTTTCGTCGAATCCAGCTCCGACGTCAATTGCAAGTGATGGTGACGATAAATATTCCAGACGAAACGTTGACGAGTTTCCGACGAGTCTCCGAACAGCTCCGGCGTATCTTCGACACCTTTGATTTAAAATTTTCAAAAATATTTTTCCTGTTTTCCACAGTTCATCTTCATCTTTTATTTTTCCTGTTTTGATTATTTACATGACACAAATATTTATAATGTAATTGTGTAATTGTAAATTACTGTAAATTAATTATAACTAGTGGGGTGCCGTGCTATGCACGGCTTCTCGAGAACATATTTTTTCCCTCATCGTAAGCAGGCGTTGATGTAAGATGAAGATCCTTTGCGGCCTCTCCCATTGACCAAGCATTGACCGTGCAATCTCAAGTGATTTCTAGCCTCTAGCAGAATCCGGATTTATCTGCAAATCAAATAAATTCGTCAAATGTGCACAAAAAAGGGATAAATGCAAGAAATAGCAACGTACTTTCGTTAAAATGGGCAAAATGCAATAAACAGCTATGGACTTTCAATCATTATGGTATACCATCCTACTTTCTTTTCTTTCTATTACAAAATCATACTTCCAATTTTTTCAGATTAAGGCATTGTACTTTGAAAATCTAACCAATTATAGCATTACACTTTCAATTTTTTCTTATTAGGACATTATACTTTCAAAAACCTATCCAATTATACCAATGTAAGTTGCTTTGTATTTGGATGATAGTGATATATTTGATTAGATTTTTCAAAGCACAATGTGACATTGTAGTTCTAATTTGAAACTTCAATATTACAGGTTTTCGAATGTAAAACCTATTAGGTATAAAGTTACGTCTTCTGTCACATTTAAGAGTTTCGTGATATCAGCAAGAACATAATCGGGTGAACCTAAAATTATTATTCATATTCTAGAGCCAACTCAAGCATTTCTGCAAAAAAGGAAAAATACTTGGTTAAAATCAAACAAAGCAAATAATTAAATATAAACTAAAAGTATTAAAAATGTAAAATGCTAACACTTAATATGTAACAAAGACATACATAAACCGTAAAAACAAATATCAAACGCAAACTATTAATAACTAAAGAACTTCATTTTAATTTTTAAAATAAGATTTGACATATATACCTTAAAAACGCAAGTAGAACTTAAAAAGGCAGGGCTGGTGGGTTGTGGTGGCAAGTCGTGAAAGGTGAACTACGACATGAAGAGGGTGAGATCTGACATTCTGAAGACTCAAGATGGATAATTTTTAGAATTTCATAATCTAAAAAGTGAAACGAAATAAAGAATGTTACATTTTCCTCATTAAGTGTCTTTTTTCCTTTAATTCCCCAACTATGAACGTTATTTCATGAAATATTTTTGAACAAACATAATGAAAAAAGGAACACAATAACATTGTTTAACGTCAATATCACCTTTGAATGTTGCTATACTGAGAACCAAGCTTCCAATTCTTCCAAAACCTGTAATATTGAAGTTTCAAATTAGAACTACAATGTCACACTACCAACAATTCAAATTAAAACTACAATGTCACTGATAGGAATTGAGAAAAAGAAGAAATTACTGTAGAATGAAATTAAAGATTGCAATGAAACTGAATGTCAAATTTGTATTCAAAATCTGCAAATGGTTTCGTTCCAGGGAGAGCTCCCTCTCTCTAAGTCAAAAGACAAAGAGCCAAAATAATTCATAACAAAAATATTCCCTGCCAACTAACGACTCAGCCCTCCCTTTTATTAACCATTCTCTCACATCTAACAACCTCAGCCACTTTCTTCTATTCCCCGTTTTGCCCTTCGTGAGTAAACTTGAAATACCTTTGGTTTAGTGCTCTCTTGACCCGTCTCATTGTCATTCACATCATTACTTCCCCCTTCCGAAGAAGTCTTGTCCTCAAGACTTATATTAGGAAACTGATTCTGGATAGTGAGAACATCTTCCCACGTGGCATCTTCTTCATTACCCTGCTTCCATTTGATCAACCACTGTGGAACCGAACGACCCTGATGCATAATTGTACGATTCGCTAAAATAGATTCCGGAATTGAAAAATCAGTTACATTGATTTCCAATTCTGGTGGTAAAACGGGTGTGGTCGGAACCCGGACAGCCTTCTTAAGTAAGGAAACATGAAACACCGGGTGTATCTTGGAGGAGGGAGGCAATTCCAATTTATAGGCGACCGACCCAATGCGTTCCAACACTTTAAAAGGTCCAAAAAAACGTGCTGCTAACTTCTGATAAATTCGTTTAGTTACTGTCATTTGCCGGTATGGTTTCAGTTTCACATAGACCCACTCCCCAACCTGAAATGACATGTCCCGTCTTTTCTTATCCGCTTGCGTTTTCATCAACGATTGGGCGATAGCCAAATGTTGTTTCAATTGTTTAAGAGCTTCATCTCGATCTTGAAGTTCTTCCGCAACCGCTTGTACCCGAATTTCCCCCGGAACAAATTGTAGCACCGTGGGCGGTTTGCGACCATAAACGAACTCAAAGGGTGATTTCCCGGTGGATACATGAAATGTCGAATTGTACCAAAATTCCGACCACGGAACCCAAATAGCCCATGAACGGGGTTGATCAACCGCAAAACACCGTAAATACGACTCCACGCAACGGTTTATGACTTCCGTTTGCCCGTCCGATTCAGGGTGATACGCGGAACTCATGTTTAATTGAGTGCCTTGTAAACGAAAAATTTCTCGCCAAAAAATACTTAGAAATAGTGGATCCCGATCACTCACTATAGATTTAGGGATTCCGTGAAGTCGAATAATCTCATTAACAAATACTTCGGCAACTTTCTTAGCGGAAAAGGGGTGCTTTAGTAATAAAAAGTGACTGTATTTCGATAAACGGTCAACCACCACTAAAATAGTATCAAAACCTTTTGATTTGGGTAAACCCGTAATAAAGTCTAAGGAAAGGTCTTCCCAAATAGCCGCCGGAATGGATAATGGTTGAAGGAGTCCACCGGGAGTGGTCGAACTCGTCTTACAACGTTGGCATATCTCACAATCACGCACATATTTTTTAACGGTGTCGACCATACCGGGCCAATATAAATTAACGGCCAACCGTCTATACGTGCGATAGTAACCCGAATGTCCTCCCGTCGCCGATTGGTGAAATTCCCGTAAAAGCTCCGGAATATATCGGGACTGTTTCGGAATAACCAAACGATCCTTATAGTAAAGGACATCGTGTCAAACAGTAAACCCCGAAAATTTAGCCGGGTCCTTCAAACATGCAGCAATTAATTGGCGAATATGAGCATCTTGCTTTATTTCATCCCGCAAATTAGCTCCTTGAATCCAAACCGGAATGGAAACCGTTGTGAGAAAAACCCCGTCATCGGCTCGACGAGATAAGGCATCCGCAGCGCGGTTTTCACGACCCGGCTTATAACAAATCTCGAAATCATAACCGAGAAGTTTGGCGACCTAATTTTGTTGAGCCGGTGTAGTAATGCGTTGTTGAAGAAGAAACTTTAAACTTTTCTGGTCGGTATACACGATAAAACGAGTGCCAAGTAAATACGCCCGCCAATGTTGAACCGCCAAAACGAGAGCCATGATCTCACGTTCATATGCGGATTTGGCCAAATTACCGTCACTAAGAGCTTTACTAAAGTATGCAATGGGTTTATGGAGCTGCATAAGAACCGCACCAATGCCTCGTCCCGATGCGTCACACTCAACTACAAAAGGCACCTCGAAATCCGGAAGAGCTAAGACAGGAGCCGTGGTCATAGCCTCCTTCAAAGCCTCAAACGCCTTTTGGGCTTTCATATGCCAACCAAAAGCATTCTTTTTCGTAAGATCCGTAAGAGGACGGGCTATACTTCCATAATGACGAATAAACTTCCGGTAATAACCGGTAAGTCCCAAAAACCCACGTAAACCTTTAATGTTGCAAGGAGTTGGCCATTCTAACACTGCCGTGATTTTTTTAGGGTCCATGGCGACACCCACACCATTGATGATGTGACCCAAGTGCTCCACCGATTGTTGACCGAACAAACATTTTTTCTGGTTAACCACGAATTGATGCTCTAACAAGACGGATAAAACAGTAAACAAATCATGACAATGTTGGTCCCATGAAGGACTGTAAATCAATATGTCGTCAAAGAAAACAACGACCCGCTTTCGTAACAACGGTCGGAAAACATCGTTCATCACCGCCTGAAACGTCGCCGGAGCGTTGGTAAGCCCAAAGGGCATAACCAAATATTCATAATGACCGTCATGTGTACGAAACGCAGTTTTGTCGATGCTGTCGGAAGTCATACGGATCTGGTTATAACCGGATTTCAGATCCAATTTCGAAAAGAAACGGGCGCCTTTGAGTTCATCAATTAACTCGTCCACGACTGGGATTGGGAATTTATCCGGTACCGTAGCCTTGTTAAGGGCACGGTAATCGACACACATCCTCCATGAATTGTCTTTTTTTCAAACCAAAATAACCGGGCTCGAAAAAGCGCTTGTACTAGGCCGAATCATACCCAGACGCAACAGCTCACTAACTTGTCGTTCGATCTATTCCTTTTGAACGTGCGGGTACCGGTACGGATGAACACAAATGGGAACTTGTGGGTCCCGAAGGACGATGGAATGATCGTGTGTACGAGAGGGTGGAAGGCCGGTCGGGTCTTGAAAAACTTCCGGAAACTGATCACAAATAGTCGATATCTGTTGCTGATATGAGGCCGATAACATCTCCTCGGTGACAACAAGGCGTGGACGGTGAAGGATACCTCCTTGTTGGAGCTTGGACGACACAGTTAACCATGCTTGAAGAGAGGCAGAGGAGCTAACCGGCTTAGTAATACCTTGTAGAGTCACAGTCAAACCCTTATAATTGAATCGCATAGTGGCCTTATCCCAATGATGAACAACCTCACCCATGGATTGTAACCACTCCATACCCAAAACTAGATCCAAATGACCCATGTCGAAAACTAAAGTATGAATGGAGAATTCACAGGAAGCAATGACAACTGATAAATCGGAGCAATGCTGATCAATGAACACCTGATGATCATCTCCCAAACGAATGTTTATTCCCGAAAAGAAATCCACAGGAATGCCCAAAACACGAAGCAACTTTCGGGAGATAAAGTTATGTGTAGCCCCACTATCTATCATAATAATCACGGGAATATCAAGAATGGAACCTTCTAATTTCAAAGTCTTACCACCCGTGGCGGAAACCGTGGAAGCACCACAGAAATCGAGAGTCATGCAAGACCCAGAAGGAGGTTCAGGCGGAATCGGAGGCGGACTACCTTCGTCTTCCAATGGTTGTAAAAAACCATCTGCTGAATCATCTTCGTCATCCCCAAGTAAAAGAATCTGCAGTTTTCCTTCAGGGCATTTGTGTGAAGGACTAAATTGTTGACCACAGCGAAAGCATAAGCCACGTTTATGCCGATCTTCCCACTCCGTCCGGGATAAAGAACGAACACCCCGATTCCGATTGATAGTAGAAGATGAGTCAACAGTTGCTGGCGATGACGAGCGAATAGACGGAACGAGACGAGTCGCGTCTGATCGATAGGAGTTAGGTTTGTCGGAAGAGGCATGAGTGGATCGGAGCAAATCAGAACGAACCCCAACAGAGGCCCGTGAATCCAACGAAATGTTTGGGCTCGGCCCATGTAGCATGCGAGTACGAGTGATGGGCTGCTGGATTGAATCTGGGTGCAAAATACCCACCACATCCTTCGCTAGACGCATCGCCGCCAAGCGTGTGGGTGGACGGTGGAGGTGGACCCACCGTTTGACGTCATCTTTTAAGCCGGCAACAAAATATCCAAGCGATTGGGATTCCGGCAATCGAGGGACTAGCGATAAGAAATACTCAAAATCCTCAATATACGTATCGATTGAATCACCTTGTTTGAGGGTTGCGAGTTGTTCATACGGATTCTGAATATTCAATCCACCAAATCGTTGTAGAAGCTCAAGTTGAAATTGATCCCAACTAAGAGGATCATGAATTTGCTTCACAATAGTAAACCAATGGGTCGCAACACCAGTCATACTCAATTCAGCAAGACGAGTTCGAAGAAGAGGAGGAGTAGCATTAATTTCGAAGAACAAACGAGCCTTCTGAAGCCACCCTTGCGGATCAAACCCAGCAAATTCAGGAAGTTTAATTTTCTTCACAGCCCAAGGAGCACCCCCAAGAGGTCCCGTATTCTCATCGGAAGGCGTACCGTCCTCTCGTTCGGTAAACAACCCAGATCCCGAGGGAAGACCCCCCCCTAGGAGAACCGAAACCCGATTCCGGAAGTTTGCCCTGCTGTTTAAGCCAATTCAACATCATCGAACGAAGTTCAGAGGATTCCACCCGGTCTTTCTCCATAGCAGAACGCATCTCAAACAAATCACCTTGAATTTGAGACATCTGTGCTTCAAGATTATCCAAACGGCCCGATTGAGAACGAGTTTCCACCGTAGGTTGAACCATAGTGACAAATCCAGCAGATCAAGGGCAGGTCGGACCAATGATAGGAATTGAGAAAAAGAAGAAATTACTGTAGAATGAAATTAAAGATTGCAATGAAACTGAATGCCAAATTTGTATTCAAAATCTGCAAATGGTTTCGTTCCAGGGAGAGCTCCCTCTCTCTAAGCCAAAAGACAAAGAGCCAAAATACTTCATAACAAAAATATTCCCTGCCAACTAACGACTCAGCCCTCCCTTTTATTAACCATTCTCTCACATCTAACAACCTCAGCCACTTTCTTCTATTCCCCGTTTTGCCCTTCGTGAGTAAACTTGAAATACCTTTGGTTTAGTGCTCTCTTGACCCGTCTCATTGTCATTCGCATCAGTCACACTACCAACAAAAAGACTGAAAGGCCATTGCTATAATGAATTAGAATTTTTTCGAGTATAAAAGCCTTAATAGAAAATTGGAAATATAATGGTATAATGGAAAAACTGAAAAGCAGGTGCCATAATTAACAAATATACAAAAGTACATTGCTATTTCTAGTATTTACGCTTACCCTAGAAAAAAAAGTAGGTTGTTATTTCTACTATTTAGGCCTTTCCAAAACTCACTTTTAAGTTTACTTTATTACTTTTTAACCTCACGGGTATAACGGGATCAATGAAAAAGGAAAACAGGAAAAACACAAAAAGAGGGCCGTTCAAACTTCAAAGTAGTGATGCAGATAGATGTCTTAACAGCTTCAGCAGCCACATAAGATTTCTTAACTCTTAAGTAATTAAGACATGAGAAGCTTTCTTGCAGAAGAAGATATCATTTTAAAGTGTAGTTTTGATGGATGATGAAGAGTAGTTGGGCCGATAACCAAACCTCACAACACAAGCCAAAAAGAAAATATACAATAAAATGTTTACCAACCAAACAATTACTCCAAATATCACATCACAAAAAAAACGTTAGATGTAATAAAAGTATGAAAGAGATTAAGAGACCTCTAAGTTTCTACTCCTCTTTCTTGTTGCAACTTCAATCCCCTTACACTCTGGTAACAAAATTTAATGTCAGCAATCAGGGTTTAGGGTTTAGGGTATAGACAGAATACATACACATTCCTATATTACCATCGAGTGCTCGGATAGCATCGGCATCCCTGCGATCATCGAACTCAACAAATGCATAACCAGGTGGTCTTCTAGCAACCCACACGCTGCAGAAATTTCGATAGAATTGGGGAGGAGTGTTATTGTAGGTGAAAGACTATTGGAATCATACAAGATCAATGTTGAATGATCAAACACGGAATACATGATCCATGCATGTCCTAGTTCTATTTTTGAATTTTTCGTTTCTTTTCAAGATAAGAGACCGAAGGATTACAGAAGAAGATCTTTGAGTAGAATGTGGAAAACGATTAACTACGAATCAATGTAGAACTCACTTCCTTAGAACGCCGTAGACGCGAAATTCATCTTGAAGCTCTCGTTCCGAAACTCGTGGATCCAGATTGCCGACGTATACAGGAGACATTGTCTTTTGCCTATGTCAAATGATAAACATATCAAACATCGGAAAATCGAAGACTGCCATGCATCAAGAACAAACAAATTTACCAAAAAAAGAACCCTAGAATCTGTGAGAGCTTGACAGAGACGAATCAAACATCATATATCAAGTCAAGTCTCTTACCACCGTCAGGATTTCAAGCGCTTGCGATTCAAAAGAAGAATTGAAATGCGATCAAGAATAACAAAACCCTACTCAGCAAATGAAACGATCACGATTTCAAAACAAAGGCAAAAAGGGGGAGAAAATCATGGTGGATCCAAATTGGATCCACAAAATGCGTGACAAAAAAAACGTAACACGGAGCACCAAAAATTACGCAAATTAAATATATACGTGTCAATACCCTCATTCTAAAAATTAGTTTATAAAAGTTTTAAGTTTCACGAGTTAATTAAAACGGGGAGAAAATTATTTAAAAAGTCTAACCTCAATTCTTAAATTGCGTCCCAATTCATATTGAGCAGCAGCATCACCCATATTTGCTACTTCCACTAATAAAGCAGCTTCTCTGTTGTAAAATCAAGAAATTGGGGACTATTTTGTATGGAAGTTATTTAAATTAGAGATATTTAAATTCTTACATGGCTTTACATTGGCCAGGAACATGGTATCTAAGGTCTAATCTGGATAACCAATATCTGGCATGGGTGTTTGAATTATCAACTTCCAAAGCCATTTCAAAGTTATCTTTTGCAGTTTTAAGGTCAGGAATGAGTCGTTTATCTTTGGCATTGAAATCAAACATCATAGCAGTTAGTTTTTGAGGGTGAAATTAAAACACGCTAATTAAGAAAATAGGGTTGATATCATGCCTAAGTGAATGAAGATCGAGGTGGATATGTGCTTCAAATGAAGCTACCAAACCTTCTTGGCTTAAGCTGTAATCCACTGCCTTTCACTCATTCCAGTACCCATCTAAATCACTAAAATGATTATTCTCTATGATGAGAATAATAACTCAAAGCATTTAGAGAAAGAAGAGAATCAAACCAAGATCTAGTGTTGTCGTACCAGTATAAAGTTCAACGGATTTGGTTCATGTAGGTGCGAGCCATGGCAGTGAGCCCTTAATGGAGTCGATGGAGCAGAAGTCCTGATTAATGTTATTAAAAGTTTTTAAAAGAGTGAAATCATCAGTCATAAAACGTGAATAGGGATCCAGTTCTGAATCCACCCACCCAAACTGAAACTCAATTCCGAAGATGCAAAGAAACCTAAAACCAACAAAGGGAATCGAAAGGGTACCGCTGTAATTGCAAATACGAAATACCGATTAAGGGATCTTCGTTCTCCGGTTTTTTTAAAGCGATCGAACATCAAGAAGAAATTTAAAATTAAAACTGAAATCAATTAGCAATCTCCGGTCTCCCTTCGTTAGAACTCATCTGTGTGAACTGCAGCGATTGATACTGTAAAGCTTCTGTACAACCCAAAATCAGAAATCCTAAAATCGCGAAAATGGATCCACAAAAAATAGTACCGATGAAGATAGTAAGCTTACAGAACAATGAAGATAGCAAGATTTATCCAAACCAGTCGGATATTACACGCATGCAGAGGAATAAAAGCCACAAACGGCGAGCAATTGACTGAAATGAGCTGCAGAACTCCGATGCGATTGATTTAGGGAGGATGTGGTGAAGACGGTAGGAGTAAAACCCCCAGAACCCGAAAAACGATCCTGCACTCCACATAACCGGCGTTACGCAAAAAAACGTAACAGGTACCACCAAAAATCACTAGGGTTTATACCAGAGAGTTACCTGGACAGCGATGAACGGAGAAGAAGGGGGTGACGAAGAACTGGTGCGGCGGCAAAGAGGCTAACGACGAGTGGCAGCGATAAAAATCTGCAAAAAATGGCAATCGACGGGTTTGGGAGAAAAGCAGCGACGACGAACAGCACACGCAGTCCGTCTAAAATTGGGGAAGAACAGAACCAACATCTCTTACCAAATCTTATTAAGGTAACCAACTAGTTGATTTGTTCACGTTTAGTCACTTTCTTTTTTTTTCGTGCTTTATTTGCCATTGAACTATATATTTTATTTATGATACATCCTTACGACCTGTAATAGCAGGTTACAGCCTAATTGACATTTATTTTGTTCACATTTGGTCACTTTCCTTTTTTATTCGTGCTTTATTTGCCATTAATTTAATTTATTTTTCCATTTTTATTCATGCAGATCTGAAATGACTATTTTACCCTTTTTAATTTATTTTCTATTTTTATTATATTTTAAGGATTTTTTTATTAATAACTTTTAATTAAAAATAAATAAGAAAACAACCCACCACTTTTTATTAATGACTTTTACATGTTTATTACATTTTAAGGATTTTGCCCCGACAATCCACCTCCACCGTTACAAGCCAACGATTCAACCAACTAAGCATGCTACGAAAAAACACTTTTTTTAAAATGAGTTATAAATAAAAATCCCAAAGTGTTTTTTCGTAGCATGCTTAGTTGGTTGAATCGTTGGCTTGTAACGGTGGAGGTGAATTGTCGGGGCAAAACAACTTTGATGTGTAATTTTGTTTTCAATGTTTGTTTTTGCACAGATCGGGAAACTTCTGATTGCAACATTCTGATTCGATAGGTTTAGAGTGCTCTTCCCTCTCATCATCTTTGTCCAGATCTTTGCTGTAGATGGTGGTGATGTCTGTGTTTTTAGTTGCAAAGTGCGTATGTGTGTGTGTGTTTAGTTGCAAAGTGTGTGTGTGTGTTTAGTTGCAGGTTTTATTAATTGAGAGAGACGGAGAGAGAGAGAGAGGCAGTGGTTGAATCGTTGGCTTGTAACGGTGATGGGTTGTTTTCTTGTTTATTTTTAATTAAAAGTCATTAATAAAAAATCCTTAAAATGTAATAAAAATGGAAAAATAAATTAAAAAGGGCAAAATAGTCATTTCAGATTTGCACGAATAAAAATGGAAAATTAAATTAAAAATAGAAAAATAAATTAAATTAATGACAAATAAAGCACGAATAAAAAACGAAAGTGACCAAATGTGAACAAAATAGATGTCAATTAGGCTGTAACCTGCTATTATAGGTCGTAAAGATGTATCATGAACAAAATAGATAGTTCAATGGCAAATAAAGCACGAAAAAAAAGAAAGTGACTAAACGTGGACAAATCAACTAGTTGGTTACCCTAATAAGTCATTTTCCCTAACAAAAAAACGAGGGAGGGTAGGGCAATAAAAATGAATGTTTCTTTTATAAAGTGGATTAATATAATGACAATGACAATTAATACCTAACGCGTGACAAAAAAAAGGTTACACGGGAATGAGAAAAACACGCGGATTTTATATATATATATATATATATATATATATATATATATATATATATATATATATATATATATATATATATATATATATATATATATATATATATATAAACTTGTGTATGAGTTTGACTTGAAAAGGTAATTAATTACGGTATGTTTTTGAAAACAAAAACATAGGCTCTGTTTGGCATGCTAGCTGAAAAGCTAGCTTTTAGCTTATAAGCTAGCTTTTCAATAAGCTAGCTTCAAGTAGCTTATTGAAAAGCTAGCTTATAAGCTACTTTTTAATATACAATAAGCTACTTTAGTGGTTTTTCCAAACGCCAAAATACAATAAGCTCAAAAAATAAGATAGCTTTTAAGCTAGCTTATGTGCGCCAAACACAGCCATAATATCAATAAGTGTCGTTGGAAAATTAAAAAGTAACTGCTGACCAATAAAATACATTCAAACTATAAAGTGTAGTGTCTTGACAAATAGGATGGATTGTCAATATAATATCCCTTTTCTAATAAGTCATTGAAAAATGGTATATGTAATGGAAAAAATCTGAAAAGAACCTAGAGCATAACATGTATCTTTGGAGTTAAAAATCACGTCTTTTAAATTGTAGCATACAAATGGATTCACAAACGAGTACAATCCGACCATAAAATAAATTGAAACTCGTGGGACTTGATGGTCAAACCATCCATGACAAGGTGTGACTAAACATGGTCGGCCCTAGAAACTTTCGGCCATGGCCAAATGTTGATCACCTTACTCCCGATTTCATTAATTGTTCGGTTGTTGCAATCCAGTACCCCAAACTTGATTTGCACAAGATTAAACTTTTTAGAAATTAACATTATACTCAAATAATACTATTGGATGACTCTAATTATTGAGTTTCGTTTCAATTAAACACTCAATCATAATAAAGATAAAGTTACACCATTGGGGATTTGGGGTAGTTCTGGTTTGTCACAAATGACCTAGTGATGATAACTATGAAATGTTCCACACGTTTGGTCTCTATGATATCAAAATACTTTTTCATTTAAGACTATTCAAAAGTATCAATATATTTGTTTTTATCCAATGCTATTCAAGAATATCAAAATAGTTTACTTTCATTCAAAAGTATAAATACATTTGGATTTTATCCAACACTAATCAATGATATCAAAATACTTACTTTCATTCAAAATTATTCCAAAGTATCAATATACGTTATAACTCTATACTCCTACTTGTCCTTTCTTGAGTTACAAATATGACCATAAAATTATAGTATAATACACATAAACTATCAACATACTTCAATAATGCTACAACTAACATCATATGTTCAACCAAATCAATATTCTAGCTTGTTCCTTTCTTGACACTCTAATAGGTGTAGAGTATGGGAAGTACTAGACCAAACACTTGGCTGCATTAGGGATGAGCAAAATCGAACCAGAAAACCAAAAAACCGACAAAAACCGATAAACCAAAAAACCGACAAAAACCGACGGAGTGGGTTTGAGTTTTTGAAAAAACCGACTTATACGGGTCGGTTCGGTTTTGAGCCCATAAACCCACAGTTTTAAACCCACAAACCCTTAAGGGTTTAAACTCATAAACCCACGGTTTCAATGGGTTTAAACCTACAATCCCGTTTATATCTAATAGATATGTACTTCCGGTGGGTTTGAACCTACAAATCTATGATTTTAAACCCATATGTTTTAGTGTGTTTAAATCCACAACCCTGTTTATACTTTATAGCAATATACTTTCAATGGGTTTAAACTCACAAACCTGCGGTTTTAAACCTGAAAACTAGTAACCTATGAACCCACAAACCCATGGGTTTAAACCGAAAACCCACAAACCCAAACCGAGAAACCGAAAAAACCGACCCATATGGGTTTTAAAACAAACAAAAACGACTTCTACGATTTGGATTCAGTTTTAGCCAAAAACCGACCCAAAAACCCATAGTCATCCCTAGCATTGTCTAAATGCTTCCCAAGGCATATGGTGTTTTTTCACATAAGCTAGATACAAGCCCACACTGATATATATTTCCTAATTGCCTTTGATTTAAGGGATATGGTAGGACCAAAATTAAACCCATGTGTTCGTACTCGATAGAGGGGAGCAAGTAAGGTACCACAATGTTCATGGAATTTACACCTACGACAATTAAAGTTTACGTCGATATAAATATTGCTTGGTTCAACCTTGTGGTGTAATCTTTTATACTTATATCCTATATTGGTCAATCATTAATGGGTAACAGTTTCATTATTGTTTCATGCTTATCTTTATGTGTATTGATCGTTCCAAAGTGAACACCCTAGTACAATCTATTTAGGGTTGGAGCTTGAAACTAGAATGCATTAATAAGTATTTAAAAGAATGTTGCTAGAAGAGATTTAGAAAAAGAAAGAATGCTCACAAACAATATATAGATGTCGAGACTAAGATAAAGGAATTTAATTTCACCTCCACACATGTGGGTGTACGGGTATCGTCGGGTTAAAACGTGCCTGACCGTTCCATTTACTCACGCCATTACGGAAACCTGGACACCAATCCTCCCTTCTCCTTCTCCTGCACACGTTGTCGTTTTCTCTAAACCCCATTACAAATAACCCCTCACCCCTTACATTTCTTCAATTCCCACTCAAACAACGAAGGTCTAATCCTCTATTTCCTGTTCTTCATCATTCCATCTTTTTGGTTGTTTAATCCTTCCGCATTCACTCCTATTCATTTCTCCTTCTTTAGTTTTGCATGATGAACGCGTTTCCTTTATTCATATGTATTTTAGTGATCATCTGATGGTTTTACCTTCCATTTTCATGTTTTACGTTGGTTACATTTTGATTCAAGCAATTGTTGGTTTACTTTTCGATTTCTGTTCCATTAGTTTTACATTACGATCTGTTTTTTTTACTGCTGCTGTTCGTTTAAGCATTTTGAAATTCGCGTTTTCATCCGTTCTTAATGCTTTTGCTCTGTTTGTCTTTCTTACAGATCACTGAAGATGTCGAAAGGATCTGAAAACTCCGGTTCCTCTGCCCCAAGAGCGATGGCAAACTTCGCTTACGTCGGTCCTATATCCACCGTTCAGGCGAAAACAACCGTAGGCGGAGGCAGTTACGAGAACAAATCACGAGTAAGTTTTGGCGACAAGCAGACTGGGTCCTATGGCCGCGCAACGGCAACGGAGAAGGCGTCTGCCGGAGAGTTCGAGTGGAAGAACGGGAAGAGTGGAACAAGGAATGAATACAAGGAAACTGCGACTCTCAGAATCGGAGACAAAAGTGGGTACACAGAGGTCTATAACGAGCAGAGGATTCGCAATGTGAGCTTCAACAACACCAGTGGCAGTAAGAACATCATAACCTACAACAATGGCAATGGTGGTCAGTATGGTGGGTATGGGTATGAGTACGGGTATGATTCTGACTAGTAGTTGTTGCTTGATCCTAGGGTTTATGTGGGTAATGAGTATGTTTTAGGTTTATGACTATCGTGTCTTCGAATAAAAATTTCTGCAGATCTTTATCTGTTAGAAATTAGAATCTTCATTATCTGCTAATGTTTGCTTTTGCAATGATCGTATTTTGTTTTCTTGATTTCTGCTTAAAATGTTCGCTCCCATTATGATATTACTCAAGATTGTGTAGTTTTCTGCTTTAAAGTTTTATCATCGGATTCGTCACGAATGTTTGAAAATGCAACGACGACGGAATTCTTACACAACATAGCTTTTCTAAAAAATGTAGTGTGAACACTTTTTAAAATAGAAAAGTCTATATAGTATTCAATAAAATGTATCTTATTTACAATGTTTGTGTTTTTAGAGTTTTCTACGTTAGAAAAATGGAACATATTTTGTTTAAATAGTCTGGAATCCGATTTACATACTAAATACTGATCGTATGATAGTTTGACTTTAGGATATTAATTATTTAGTTTAATTGTTATTTTAATGAAGAATTAATAAGGAAACGAAAAACTAATTATCATTTAACATTGCCTTAACGGATCTACTTTAAATTAAATGGATTAGGGACCAAAGATGCAACAAAAAATCATCTTAAAGACTATCTATGCAACAAATGAAACATTTGGATTATTTCCAAAACTTTTGACATACAACATAACTATTTCGGTTATTTATTCAAATAAATATATTAAAAAAACAGTAATAACAGAATTATTAAAAAATATAAAAAATTTGATAGTACACCAATTTCACAAATATTTTCCAAACAACAACCATTTATTAATATTTTTTATAAAAACCAAAATAATCATGATTACAATTTACAAACCTGTTAAAAATAAATATCAACACATTTTTTATATTAGACCAAAAGATGTGGTTAGTGCCTTGGTAAGAGGGTTTTTATTGCCACGTGTGTGTCACATTAGATAACTTTCCATTAACACTCATCCATTAAAATCTTGGAAATGGTCACATCACATCATAAAACGTGGAAAAGATTTAGCTTGTGGGCGGAGAAAACCCACACCATTCTGGAAAAGACCCACATCATTCCCACCAAGTGGGATGGTGTACCTAGGGTTGAGCAAAACCGAACCGCAAACCGAAAAACGCAAAATCGAAATCGAACAAATAAATCGATGGTGTGGTTTTTTATATTTTAAATACCGATTATTTGCGGTGTGGTGCCGTTTTGCATTATATACCAATCGCAAAAACAGCACTAGACCATTCGTAAAAACCGCACTGCAAAACCACACCATATGATCTTTTAAATATTTAATTAATATAAATTGCATATTTAATAATTAATAAAAATATTGTTATTTTTATGTTTTTTCATAAATAAAGTTGACTAAAAGAAGCTATGAAATCAAGTTTTTACTCAATTTCATTTCAAAAAAAAACCCGGCAAAAACCGATTAGGTTTTAACCGAAACCGGTTATAGCATAACCGGTTTTTAAAAGAACCGGTTTCGAAAAAACCGAAACCAGTTTTAACCGGTAAATGTGCATCTCTACAACACCTACATCCATATCGGACTTGTACCCATGAACAAGGCCCACCAAATCCTAAGGCCCAAAATTTATTTAGTGTATTTTAATATTAACCTATATAAATGTTAAGCCAATGCCCAAAATCAAATTAGGTTAAGGCTATAGGGTGTGCAAGACTCTAATGACTACCCAAGACATCCGCCATGTCAGCGTCATGTCACGAGGACTTCCACGACTTCCTCCATGGGTGTGCAACACTCTCATGACTTTTTTTTTCCACATCATAATTTTAATTTACGTTTTTTAATTAAAACCAAACATTAAATTAAATTAAAATAAAAACATTATATTAATTAAAAACCATAAAAGTAAAATAAAAATAAAAAGACATTACATTAAATAAAAAAACATTAAAAAAGTAAATACTTCCTAAATTAATTTAAAATAAAAAATATTTCCTAATTATCGTCGTTGCGATTAGCGTAGACGTACTCGGTTAAATCGTGTCGGAGATTGACATTCGTTTTCGTACGGTGTATTTGTAGTACCCGCGAATAGTATTGCTTGCTACCGGGAATAGATTGTATCGGCACCTGTGTCATATGATGAGGTTGATAGATGCAAATATTCCGACCTTTTTTTTCAATTATCAAATTGTGTAATATGATACAACCGTACATTACTTTGCGTATGTTCTCGAGGTGCCATGCTCGTGACGGGTTTTGCACTATGTGCCATCTCTTTTTTAGGACACCGAATGCACGTTCCACATGTTTCCGTGCCGACTCTTGAACTTGCATGAATAGTACCCGTTTCTCGTCAATTGGATGTTGGTATGCCTTTACAAATGTGAAATAACTTGGATATATTAATTCATTAATAAATATTAATTTATTTATTAACAAATATTAAACGAGCCAAGCTCAAGCATTGTAACTTTTAAACGAGTTGAGCTCAAGCCCGAGCCTCGTAAATTTAAACGAGCCGAGTTCGAGCTTGAGTCCTATGAATTTAAACGAGCCAAGCCCGAGCCTAACCAAGCTCAAGCTCAGCCCGGCTCGTTTACACCTCTAAATTAATTTAAAATAAAAAATATTTCCTAATTATCGTCGTTGCGATTAGCGTAGACGTACTTAGTCAAATCGTGTCGGAGATTGACATTCGTTTCCGTACGGTGTATTTGTAGTACCCGCGAATAGTATTGCTCGCTACCGGGAACAAATTGTGTCGGCACCTGTGTCATATGATGAGGTTGATAGATGCAAATATTCCGACCTTTTTCTTCAATTATTATATTGTGTAATATGATACAACCGTACATTACTTTGCGTATGTTCTCAAGGTGCCATGCTCGTGACGGGTTTTGCACTATATGCCATCTCTTTTTTAGGACACCGAATGCACGTTCCACATGTTTCTGTGCCGACTCTTGAACTTGCGTGAATAGTACCTGTTTCTCGTCAATCGGATGTTGGTACGCCTTTACAAATGTGGAATAACTTGGATATATACCGTCGGTGAGTAAATACCCATGTGGGTATTCGGAGCCGTTCACTTTAAACGGAACATCGGCCGCCTTGCCTAGTAGGATATCATTGAATAACGGCGATGAATCTAGAATGTTTATGTCGTTGTTCGACCCCGAACTCTGAAGTACGCATGCCAAATCCATAAATATTGTGAGGCCACCACTTCTAGTATTAGGGAAGGTTTACCGTGATGACCTCCGGTATATTGTCCTTTCCACGCGTTTAAACAATTTGCCCAATCCCAATGCGTACAATCTATGCTCCCCAAGCATACCCGGTAGACCATGTGACTGGTGATGTGCCGCATATAGTTCTTCAACATCGTTTCGTGTGAGTTTTCGCAAATAAATATGACCGTAAAGCTCATAAATATATTTAAAAAAATACATACTTTCTCGAGTGGTTTTTGCCGACATCCACAAGTATTCGTCCACGGCTTCAAAAGAGTATAGCCATAACCCAAAAGACGAAGAGCCGCTCCACATTTTTGGTATGGCGTAAAACCCCTTTTGCCTCGTCGGTAGTATCGCAATTGGAAAAGTTCGTAGTTGCCTTCCAAATCGTGCGCGATCCGTAGAAACATTGCTCGGCTAATACGAAACCGGGTTTTGAAATCCGTGTCGTTATACACGCAATCGTCGGCAAAATAGTCTTGAACAAATTTTTCGTGTCCTTCTTCGCGGTTTCTATTTTTTGCCGCTAATCGCCGCCTTTTTTCCGAACTTTCCGCTTAGTTGGTGAGAATATTTGCGACTTGCATCATTGCCGCGAAGACCATCGAAGCACCACCCGAGTCATCTGAATCCAAATCGTGATCCGTATATATATATATATATATATATATATATATATATATATATATATATATATATATATATATATATATATATATATATATATATATATATATATATAGGGTTAGGTTCATATGAGACCATTATATTTCATGAGATCGGGAGACGCATTCCTAGCCACTCATTTTAGGTGTAAAACCAAAAAAAATTAAAAAATGCAAAATAAATGAAAAAAATATATTTATTTATTATTTTCGTCATTTTTTTATTAAAAAAAATTAAAAAAATACAAAATAAATAAAATTATCGTTTTTTCATATTAGAATATTTTTTTGATTTTTCCAGGTTTTTTTTTCGATTTTTTATATATTTTTTATATTTTTTATTATTTTCAGATAGAATAAATAGCGAAAATTAGTAGAAAATAAATAAAATTATCGTTTTTTCATATTAGAATATTTTTTTGATTTTTCCAGGTTTTTTTTCGATTTTTTATATATTTTTTATATTTTTTATTATTTTCAGATAGAATAAATAGCGAAAATTAGTAGATAATTTTTGTTTTAAAAAATTCTCATTATTTTAGCCTATTTTAATTTTTTTTATTTTTTGATCTCCAAAATGAGTGGCTAGGATTGCGTCTCAACGTCTCACAAAATTTACATGGTCTCATTTGAACTTCTACATATATATATATATATATATATATATATATATATATATATATATATATATATATATATATATATATATATATATATATATATATATATATATATATATATATATATATATATATATATATATATATATATATATATATATATATATATATATATATAGGGTTAGGTTATATTAAGGACCACAATTATTGTGTGGTCGTAAGACCAAATCTGGTGCGTACGATTCAAAATATCAATGGTCTAGATTACAATGGCATAATTGTAATTATCCATTATATTATTAAATGATTTAAATAAAAACGGTTACAAAAGGGTAAAATAGTCATTTTAATCATAGAAAAAAAGGGAAACTAACTGATTTTTAGGAAAGTTGATCAAATCAATTTAATAATAAATTTATTAACAAAATTATTATTTTTGATCTTCCAAATTTATGATATTTTAACAGAATACACGATTATTCTGACAGAATACATTTCATTCTAACATATCATTTTGACAGAATACACGATCATTCTGATAGAATACATTTCAAATATCGATTTTGTTTGTATTCTAATCTATTTTTTCATCAACTCTGATTCTATGAATTCTAATCTATTTTTGAAAATGACTAGATATTTTAAAATTGAAGAATACATGCATATTCTACTAGAATATTATACTAAAATCTAATATATAAAAAAGAAAGACATTTTGAGATTCTGTAAGAATTACATTCTGTTAGAATGACATTCCAATTGTTTGAGAATGACATTCTATGAGATTGGTTGGTGGTGATTTTCAACCATAGATAATGATGGTGGGTATGGAGGATGGAAGGCATCACAGAGGGCTGAGTGGTACTGGAAGTCAAACCAGGTAGAGGAGGCTTCCCAAAAGGGGAAGAACGTGATGGCGGGATAGAGGAAGGAAGCTTAATACCCTCTGATGGTTTAATACTCAAATCACCCTTTCCCATGGTAACTGAATCCAAATCCATGGTTGCAGCAATACTCATCAGACCAGCAGAAGAAGAGACGGGGTAGAGGCTTACCACATCGATAGCAATTGAATTGACATCTTCATAAGCAGATTTTGCTGCCAAAGCAGCCACCGGACCAGACGCCTCAGCAGCAGGAGAAATCGATGCGCTTATCAGGTCCGAATTCAAAATCAAATCATCACACGGAGGTAAAACCAGCGGGGGTGCTTCACAGGACTGTACGAGATGATGATAGTGGCGGTGGTCGACGGAGGCTGACGATGGCAGAGGTCGGCCGGTGAAGATGATAGTGGCGGTGGTCGACGGAGGCATGAAGAAGATGAATCCGGCAATGGTTTTCTGAGTTTGTCGATAGATGGCAGCTAGGTTAAATGAAGTGGTCAAAGGATTCCATAATTATAGGTTCAGTTTACCATAATTATAGGAATTGATTAAATTCAATTAAATGATTTATAAATCAATTGACAAAAATACCCCTGGCTGATTCTCGTCTCTGATTGGTCCTTACGTCCACACAATAATTACAGTTTTTAATATATCTTAACTCTCTCTCTCTATATATATATATATATATATATATATATATATATATATATATATATATATATATATATATCAGTGTTGTAAAAGTCGGCCTAGGCGGCCGCCTAGGCGGCGCCTAGGCGCTAGGCGGGCGGGTTCCGCCTACGATTAGTGGTAAGCGGTAAAGCTAGGCGGATTTGGTCAACGGCGGTCAAAATCGGGTTTAGGCGGGCCTAGGCGGGTCTAGGCGGCAAAATTTTCAATTTTTCAAATTTCAAAATTTCAAAATTTTTCAAAAAATTTCAAATTTTAAAAATTTTCAAAAATTATCAAATTCTCAAAAAAATCAAATTTTTAAATTTTTAAAATTTAAATTTAGAAAATATCATTAATTATGATAATCGGTGGCTAAGTTACAATTATCGATGATTAAAATGATAAAAAATGTCATTAATGAGTCTAAACATTATGATGTTTGATGACTTACATATTTAAACACTTTGATTTGCAAATTTTTATACTTATTTATTCATTTTTTTAGGGATATAGGTAATATCTAAATTTGAAAAAATAAATTTTGTTACAATTAATACTCCCCGCCTAGGCGCCGACTAGTCCTCGCCTAGACCGACTAGTCCTATGCCCTAGTCGACCGCCCGCCTACCGCCTAGCGACTTCTACAACCTTGATATATATATATATATATATATATATATATATATATATATATATATATATATATATATATATATATATATATATATATATATATATATATAAAGGGAAAGTGTAGTTTTGTATAAATTGTGTGTGATTTATGTGTGTTTGATATGTATATATATAGTGTTTAATTTAAAAAAATTGTTTTTTTTTTATTTGCAACGGTCGACAACGGTTATATATTTGAAAAGTTGGAAGTCTTCACGCATGACCACGAAGGCCACCCGTCGGTCTAAGGTGTTAAGCAACAAATCAGCAACGCGAAGCTTCTCATTATTTGTTGTTTGCGATTTTCGAGAAAACTAAGCGGGAAAATCAGAAAATTTTGGGAAAAGAAAAGACGATTCGGTTTTTGTTGCTGTTTACGATTTACACATGGGAACAAAAACATAATGATAGCTAGTGAATCTTCTACAACCCTTATAGCAATCTCATTATTTTTTTCTTTCAAAATCAGACGAATTCGCTGAATTCAGCTCTTTGCTCTCGAAAATCAGAAGATAAAATCGGAAAGATTTGTTTTTTTGTTGTTGTTAAGGGGCTGTTCGATTATTGTTAATATGGTTGCATTTTGTATTTGCATTCCAAGAAGTGTTCAACATTGTTATCGTCTTAAGAATACCTTCAAAGGTGTGCTTACTACGTGGTGGCTGTTGTGTTTAAATCTGCATGTTTATTCGATTTTAATTGTCGCTAATTCAAAATGGTTCTCTCAACTCAAGATGGTTTGTGTTGCTGTTTTTCCTATTTTATCATGGGTTCTTCTAACTTGTGCCCTAAGGGCACACATAAGTGTCATTAATTATGTTGAATATTCTTATTGGAACTAACATTTCATATTAATTAGCTTATGTTTTTTTATTTTTTTCTTGAATTATCCTTTGATTATTGTCTCCTAATATTTCATCATTAATAAGAAATGTTAGTTCCAATAAGAATATTCAACATAATTAATGATTCTTATGTGTGTCTTAGGGCACAAGTTAGAAACTCCCTTTTATCATTTATTCTCACAATGTAAATTGTTGGTCGTAGGTGTGGCTTTATCCAACCGTTGTTGTAGTCTTGAGTTTGTATCTTTCCGGTTTATATGTTGGTGCTTTTTTAATTTCTTGGTCATTTTCAAAAAGAGTATCTAAGCATAAACAAAGCTTTACCGGTTTCCCAACAATTTCATCAATGTTTTACCTAAATCCTTGTAGAAAATTTTGTTATATACTCAAAAAAGAGCTTGAAATATACTAGAATATAACAGGATGGAATCAAGTCATAACCTACATTTTTCAACAAAATCGATCTATTTAAACCATGATCATGAGCAAGTACATACACATACTCCTAAAATATAAGTGGATATAAGAAGTAGTGTTGTTGAGATCTATCTAGCCTAAATAGCCTTGAAATTATTCTATTTGAAATTCTATTTAAATGAAAGGTAGAGGATTTTAGGGACTAATATTAAAAGAAAATCCTAAGCTCTTAAAAGTAGTTTGCTACATGAGGCGATTGATTGGGATAAAGTACTTTGCAATGGAAAATGAATAAAATGTTCTGCTTATGTTTTTTTGGGCCTAATTTTTACTGAATTGCATAGAGTTTTAGAAATCTCGTGGTCGGTCCTGCATCCAAACCGAACACTCACACCGTTACTGCTACCCTTGCCCCTATCCCCCCTCCCCACCCTACCCTACACACTACCAAACATGTTTTCTAATTTTTAAAATTGAAAATAAAAACTCTACTGGTTTCAACCAGGGCTGTAAACAAAATCGAACGACGACGAACGATGGCTTGTTCATGTTCGTTCGTTTAAATTAGTCGAAAAAATGAACGAACACGAACGAGTTTTCTTGTTCATGTTAGTTCATTTAACAAATTATCTTGTTCATGTTCGTTTATTTATGTTCATGAACATACTAAACGAAGTACATAAACGAACATAGATAAATAAATACAATTGAACGTATATGAACATAAACGAACACATAATATTTTAATGTAATCAAATACAATTGAACATATATGAACATAAAATGAACTTAAATAAACAAACATAAACGAGCGTTCACGAACATAATTGAACGAACGAGACCATTGTTCATGTTCGTTCGTTTAACTAAACGAACGATAATTTTTGTTAATGTTCGTTCATTAATTAAATAAACTAACACAAACTAACTTCCCGCCGAACAGTTCATGACGGTTCATCGAAAGTTCATGACGGTTCATCGAAAGTTCAGTTCGTTTACGGTCCTAGTTTCAACCAAACATATCTTCTAAAATTTCACGGAAGACTCTACTCTATTTTGTGAAAAATATTTTCTTAAAAACTGAAATAGTTTTCCAAATCTAATACCGCCCTAAGTTTTCTAAACTAAATTACTAGCTTTTCAAAACAATTACTTTGCTTTTTGCCTAAAAAATCGGATATACTTTTTTGAAAACCAATAATTCTTACTTTGATGGGCTATGATTATTATAGGGCCCATTAAAATCAATGACACTATGACCTTGGGTGCCTGGGTGGTTTAGAATTTTGGATGGTGGCCATAATGTATATATATATTTTTTTGAACGGCAAATCTATCCTACTCCTACTCCTAAACTACTCCTTGTTATGTTAGTGCCAGAGTTTGAACCCATGACTTCATTGTTAGTAATCACCTTGTTAGCCAAGTGGGCTAGCCCCAACTTGTCCATAATGTATATCTACACACTGTGTAGTACACATTCGATACAAAATTACAATTTATTTTTGTGTCATATAAAGCGTGGGTGGTCGTCAAACTACAAATAACCCCTCACCCTCCACACTTTTCTTTAATTTCTACTCAAACCAAGAAGGTTCTTATCTTTCTTAGCCTCTCATTATGGACATGTTCTCTTTTACATATGCGTTTTAACATTTAATGATCGTCAGTTGATTTTATCTCGCATTTTGATGTTGTATCATGTATGTTAGACTGTTAGAGGCATGTCGATTCCCGCAATTGTTCGTTAATGTTCTACTTCGTTTTCCTTAGTTTACTTGACGATTTGTGTTCTAATCAGGGCCGGTCCTGAGGCAGGGCGGGCTGGGCAACCGCCCTGGGCCTCCAATCAGCTAGGGCCCCAAATTCTATAGGTATGTTATATTAGGGTAGGTTCATTATTTATAGTCCGGTCCAAGAAAAATCCAAACAACTAAAAGAATGTTGGGCCGCAAATGACACGCAAAGGAGAAACTGGATTATGGAGGCAAATCACGATTCACGATTAGGCAAACGGCCAAGGCGCAAAGCTAGCAATCACGACTGATCTTATTCGCTTGATTGCTTCGTTCTCGGAGAAACGTTGACGAACAATTCAAAATCATCGCTGCTATAACTGCTTCGCAAATCACGATTCTCTCCCCCCCTCTGATTTTCTGAATCCGCCCCACATCTCATCAGTCATCGCGTTCTCTCCACAACCCACAATAATTAATCGATTTCCAGTTTTGCTCGTTTTCTATTGATGATTGATCCGAATTCAGAAATCAGAATTTTGTCCACAATAACTCGCGAGTTAGAAGACTGGTATCGATTGATTGGAATTCGGGAATCAGAATTCTAAGATTTATCGTCTTATTCGTTGCAGCCTTATTCATGGATTGTGGTTTCAGCTTTCAGGAATTAGGAATCAAGTCTTAGGTAAACTCTGCAATTGTTGGTTCGATAACTTATATTTTGATGACACTAATGATGTTCGATAACTTCAATTTTGATGTTCGACTCATTGTTTTGCTGTTTGATGTTCGATAATTACAATTTTGATGACCTTAATGGAATTTATGAATTTATCATCTTTAGTTAGACTGTTACTCATGTTCATGTGGATTCCAATTAGGTTAATTTTGCAATTGTTGGTTTGTTAGAATTTAGTCTTAAAAGGGACACTAAAACTAATATTGTGAAGGGCCTCATTTTTTTTACTTGGCCCCGGGCCTCAAATTAGCTTAGACCGGCCCTGGTTCTAATTAATACTTTTGCTGTTCGTTTTAACCATTTTGGAACCCCATTCACGGGTTTCGCGTTTTCATCAGTTCACAATGGTTTTGCTCAGTTTTTGTTTCTTACAGATCGCCGACGATGAAGAAAGGATCTCAAAGTTCCGGCTCCTCTGCCTCCAAATCGGTAGCAACCTTCGGTCACCTCGGATTCATCATTGATCTACCGGAGAAAACAACTGTAGACGAAGGCAGTTACGAGAACAAATCCCGAGTAAGTTTCGCTGACAAGCAGACCGGGTGCTATGGTCGAGCGACGGCAAAGGAGAAGGCGTCCACCGGAGAGTTTCAGTGGAAGACGGAAAGAGTGGAACAAGGAGTGAATACATGGAAAGTTCAACGGTCAGAATAGGAGATAAGAGTGGGTACACAGAGGTTTATAACGAACGGAGGATTCGTGATGTGAGTTACAACAAGATCGGTGACAGCAAGAACCTCATATCCGATGACGACGATGACGACAACGACAGTGACGAGTATGGTGGGCATGAGTATGTGTATGGGTATGTGTATGGATATGGGTATGGGTCTGACTCTGACTCTGACTCTGACTCTGACTCTGACTCTGACTCTGACTCTGACTCTGACTCTGACTCTGACTCTGACTCAGACTCTGACTAGCGATTGTTGGTTAATCCTAGGGTTTATGTGGGTAATGGGTATGTTTTAAGTTTATGGCAATCTGATCTTGTAATGAAAGTTTTGCAGATCTTTAAACATCAATATCTGCTAAGTTTGTTTTTGCTATGATCATATTTTGTCTATATTAAGAAGAACAATTGCCGTTGTGGATGCTAAATAATATAGGAGTATTATTCCAATAATTAAAGTTTTACCATCATAAACATTTGAAATGGAATCGGTCCTGGAGGCTTTCCACTAATGTAACATTTGAGTAATTCCATATAAATATGTGATGTAATGGTTTTACTAATATGAGATGTAATGGTTTTACTAACAATACTAATATGTGGTGTAATGGTTTCCTCGATTTATTGTAATGAATTATTATAAATCAGACTAAAATACTTATTATTGATTTTATAATTAGGAGGTGAAGGATGCAGCGAGAAACTTATCATTTTATGTATATTTAAAAGTAAAAAGATTGTACATAGGGGTGTTAAGTTTAATTATACAAAAGATGTATATTTATGTTTGTTAGAAGTGTAAAAAGAACATGATGTCATAATAAGTTCAAAAAAATATCGATATTTGTTTAACGTTGATGATAACTACACATAATATTATGATAACATGTGTTGGATCTGTTATTCATTCGGCCCTCAAAAGATAACATAAGTTTTTTTTTGGTGTGGTCATAAACCGGTTATGAAAAAATTGAAATATAAAAGTGTTAATGACCCATTTATACAATCATTGGTTAGATGTATTACATATTCCTTATTTTGGACCTTTATAACTTGTTTAATTTCGGGAGCAGGATTCAAAGTGTGTATTTTTCAACCTAAGAAGGGTCATCTTTAAGCTTTGAGAAAATTATGGTGTCCAGTAAACACCAAGAAAAGACTACAAGACCTGAACTTATGCCATATTTATTTTCTAGAATATTTGGTGAATTTCAAAAATGGACTACTCTGATCGGTCAGCTTTCTAGACCAGACCATAGAGAAACAATCCAAGCTCTTATTGGGTTAAGAATTGTAACACCCGATTTTTTCATACAAGGTATACCCAATTTATTAAAACTATAACACAGCATAAATAGGTATACTGGTATTTAAACCACAAAATACAAGATGTTATCAAAAATAAAATACATACAAAAGTCCCCATGGACCGAGTCGGGCATTACAATATTCGAAATACAAGGCCTGCTAATAAAAAACAGGCTTTAAACCGGCCATATCTCAATCACATGGCTTCCTTTATCAGTGCTACAGATACCTGCAAAACAACACATAACCAACGGATAAGCTTATAAAAGCTTAGTGAATAATCTTCATGCTCGACATCATCACAAGATGTATCAACATTTATATAGATACAATAACAACCACAATCTTACAACACAATCAACATATTTCCCCTCAGTGTACATTTCAACCATCCATCTTGCTAATTATATTAGCAAAGGCATGAGTCCTCTTTTCAGCTGTGATCTGCTAATTACATTAGCTACACAAACATCAGCTAGTCACAATCAACCATCAACTCAGCAGTAGGCACCACGACTGGTACTGCTCATCAGCTCAATCATCCTCGTTCGCATGTACTCATTCAACTATCAGTTCTACTCAGCTATAATAACCCTCACGACTATATCAATACAGCTAAGCAACTCGTTAATTTAACCATATTTGCAACTATTCTACCTTTACCAATTAGTTATACAATCAACCCAACTATAACAACTATAGTTAACAACATCATCCGACTAGTCGATCACAACCACATACATCATAATATTTCAACAGACAACAGAGTACCTTTACTCAAGTATCAGAGACTACCCACCTGAATAATGTGGTACAATCCTCTCGATTTAAGCTAGATACCTCATTCTTGTAGCTCCAAGCACTGCTAATAATCAAGTAAAAATTCATTCTTAACCACTGAGGTAACCACCTTAACCTCATGGATAAACTGACTTTTTGCTATTGATCATGGGGCATAACACCGGTATCACTAAGGATACCGTCGCTATTTATGATCTTCATACATAACATCGGTATATTTGATTATAGCGTCGCTAACCAAGAACACAACTATAGACTTCACGTCTGCAGTGGTTCAAACCTAGTTCTAACCTTGTTTTCATCACTCTTTCAGCTTAACATACGGTATATAAGCAATATTACACACATAACAGCTGTGTTTTGTAAGTCCAAATCAAATCAACAAAAATATACCCAACAAAATGTTGAGATTTTACCTTCGAGATGTAGCAAGATTGTTAAATCTCCTTCATATCATTCTTTCCCTCGAATCCAGCTACAAAACCTCAACAACACGTTTTAACATACGGTATATAAGAAATATTACACACATAACAGCTGGGTTTTGTAAGTCCAAATCAAATCAACAAAAATATACCCAACAAAAGGTTGAGATTTTACCTCCGAGATGTAGCAAGATTCTAAAATCTCCTTTCATATCATTCTTTCCCTCGAATCCAGCTACAAAACCTCAACAACACGTTTCTCCCTCGTTCTGAATAGCTCTAGGGTTCTAAGAACCAAATGACTAGCTTTAGACATTATAATACGTCTATCTAGATGACTTTAGCATCGCCAAGGTTCTAAATGGCGTGAGGTGTTACGTGGCGACAATGTCAAGCCTCAAGTTTTACGAGCCTTGGCGAGCCATGACTTTTTCAAGGCGTGATGTAAGGCGACAATTTTATATGAACGTATAATTATATTATATGTAAATATAGATTTATAACAAACATATCAAGTTTTTAGAAGTTTTTTATCAATAACTAATAACAAAAAGTTAACAAAAACTCAAATGTTTTATGCCCAATCAAGAAATGCAACTAAAAGAAGAAAAACGGGACGCAAATAGTAAAACTGTTGGATTAGGTGTCTAATCCATGACTAATAATTAGTATTTACCTAATTAAGAGTAGCATAGTCCATTTGGGTTGCCCTCACAGCTGGAGGTTTGGTAGAAAATTCGGTAGAGAGAAAGATTGCTTTATTATGTGATTAATAAATCAATAGAATTAAATATATGGTTTATTAATATATTAAATTGATAATATATTAATTAGAAACTATATTAATTAATTATAAATTAATATGGAATTAATTGGATTTAATTTGGTGATTAATTTAATTAATTAAAGGTGCGGGGACTGAAACTGTAATTATTCAATAGTTGAGTAAATGGCAGTGTGAGTGAGTATAGTGACCAGCGATTTTTTTATATGGATATATATAAAAATCGATTTTGATAATAAAGGGATAAATAGGATTTTGAATTATAAGATAAAAGGTTTATCTTATTTGAATTCAAATAGGTTTATCTCTAAGGCTTATCAACTGGTCATCTGGAAAAACTATAAATAGGGGTCCCTGGATACCCTATGGTCTGCGCCATTTTTTGATATCCATACTCTCTGGAATTTTTGATCCATATACCTCAGCTCCCTGGGTGTGACTTCACTTGAGGCAAGATAATTTTACTGCTTTGCTTCCAAGAAACCTAAAGGTTAGTTTTCTGGTTTTATTCTTTAGAAATTTTTGCTGGCCTTTTAGGAACTTGTTATATGTTCAATTAGAAGAAAACATAGATCCTCATAGGTTGCATGTGAACTTAGGTTATTAGTTCATTGGTTGCAGAAAACATTTCAGTGGTATCAGAGCCTGTTACTTGTTTTCTTATTGAATGGTTATAACTGTTTTCCTAACATTAGGGTTTAAAGCTTATAAACCCTAGTATATATGTGGATCGACTTTTAGGGTTAGGGTTTTGGAAACCCTAACCTCCCCCTTGTGATTTTCGAAAAAAGGCATAGGGTTTTAGAAGAAATTCTATTTTTGGTAACTTTAATTGTTTAATTAATTGGATAACCTTAAACCCATTTGTTTGAATTTAGATAATTAAGGGTTTAAGATAGGTTTAAATTAATTTGATTAATTTGTGAAACATATCTACATTTGAATTAATTTAATTAATTGTTTAATTAAAAGATAATTCAAGGATTTAATTTAATTTTAATTTAATAGTTAAATTTCAAAAATTAAAGGATAAATCCTAAAATATTTTAAAAGGTTTAAAATATCTAGATTTAATTAATTTAATTAATTGATTAATTAAAGGATAATTAAATCGAATTTAAAAGCTTTAATTTAATTTTAAATTTAATAGTTAAATTTGGAAAAATTAAAAGATAAACCTGGAATATTTTAAAAGGGTTTAAAATATATCTTATATATAATATTAAAGGTTAATACTATATGTATAAGATAAATTGGTTAGTCAAATCAATAGTAGGCCTCATTCACGAAGCTGATCTATAAAGTGGGTATAAGGAGACTGCCTCTAAAATGGCGGTCTAATGGGTGTCCACTCTCACCCACCGCTCGCCTGATCAGTGGAGGGTCGTTAGCCGAATGGGTTTGATAGGACCGCCTAATCATTAAAAGTATAATGATCAAAGTACTAGAACACTTTACAAAAATCCCAATCTAGTTACTTTAGGAAAAATGTGAGTTTGATGCTAATCCATGAAATTGCACATTGCACTTTATGAAACGTTGGTGGAGCGTGTGTGGTTTACCGACACACCAATAGGGGTTCATAAAGAGTGGCAATGGGTTTCTCGGGTGTTATCATTGTTGATGGAGCGTGTGTGGTTTACCGGCACATCAATTTGAGATGGTAATTGATCCCGAGAGTACCAAGCTAATTTGCATGGTTATTGACACCCGGTTTGTGATCCTCGACATCCCAGTCACAAACGGTGGGGCATATCCGAGATTAAACATGCTATTGAACAGTTCAATAAATCTCATAAGAAACTAGGAATTCCATTATAATATGATTATTTTCCGCGGTGGAATTGGCTGAATCGTCATTCGCCTACCTTTATAAAATTTGCAAATAGATTACGACATCCCTCTTCTATGTTGTAAATTGTTATAGTTGGATCCTAGCCTTATTTTATATTAGGTTAATTATAAGAACCGATAAGTATCTAATTAAACTTACCTTCTTTTATAGATGTCTTCTGCTGATCAATCCGCTCCCCACTCAAACTCCAATGTTACCTCAATCCTCTCGTTATGTTCAAAGGTTTAATTGAATCGGGACGAAATACAACGACTGGATAAGAAATATCAAGATGGCTCTGAGGTTCGAGAACAAAGAGTATGTACTTGAGATTGAGCTTGTCGATATTGACCTTGAAACTGCTACTCCCGAGGAACTTGCCTCGTACCAAAAACATTCTGATGATGCGACCAAAGTGGCCTGCATCATGATCGCCACAATGAACCCCGAATTGCAAAGGATATATGAAGAATATTGACCCTATAAGATGCATAAGGAGCTTGCGGAAAAGTTTTGCAAGCAAGAGCGCATTGAGAGGTGCGAGGTGGTCAAGGACTTCACGAACGGCAAGCCTAGAGATGGAGAGTCCATCTGCACTCACGTGCAAAGGATGCAAGGTTACGTGGAGCGGCTTAGGAAGCTTGTGATGCCTGTACACGAGGAGTTGGCCGTTGACATAGTGCTTAACTCCTTGCCGAGTTCTTATGACCAGTTCAGGTTGGCTTATCATTTGAACAACAATCAGTCTACCCTGGCTGAATTGCATCGCATGCTTAGGACTGCTGAAGACGAGATGAAGGGTAAAAGTGTACCCTCGGTTAATCAGCCTGTCTTAGCCATTGGAAGTGGCAAAGGAAAGAAACGGAAGGGCCCTCCTAAACAAAATTGGAGGGAGAAGGTTCAGGTCGGGTCGTCCAGCAATGGCTCGAGAACCAAGTCTTCCCATATTCCTTGTGTGGCCAACCCCAATGAAGCTGACTGATTTTATTGCAAAGAGAAGGGCCATTGGAAGAGAAACTGCCCAAAGTACTTGCAGGACGTCAAGGATGGGAAAGTAAAGCCATCGACAGTAGGTATATACACTATCTCTAAAAACTCACCATCTTCTAGTTCTTGGGTCCTTGATACAGGATGTGGTTTTCACATATGTTCTGATTTGCATGGCCTAAAGGAAAGCAGGGAGGTGGAGCACGGTAGACTGAACCTGATCATGGGCAATAGGAGATCGTCCCCTGTTACCAAGATCGATGTCTATAGTTTAGTGCTCAGTAGCGATGTTAGTTTAGAATTATTAAATTGTTGCTATTCGCCAGAAATGGCAAGAAACATTATTTCATTTCACACATTGTTCAGACAAGGATTTCAGTTTTCTTTTGATAATAAAATTGGTTCAATTTTTGTTTTCAAAAATGGTGCTTTTATTTTTACTGCTTTTCCTTGTGATGGTGTGTATGAAACTGTAGAAGTGTTGACAATTTAGGACATAGTGTTAATTATATTGATTCTACCAGTGGTGTTGTAACACCCGGTTTCTCAATCTTAGGATACACCAATAACTTAATCAAACACAAACAAGGTTATAGTGTAATTCCAAAAGATGAGTAACAAGTTCTACAAAGTTTTATCAAAAGCATAGTTTAAGTTACAACTATATACAACAAGTATCTACATTGTTTTCACCAAAAACCGGGATATCCAAAATGTTTTCAAAATATCTAGAACAAGTCCAAAGTCCAAGGTCCATATTTATCCAGCTAACCCTCCGTGATGTGTTTTCCATGACCTGCATTACCAGAACCTAACACAAACAACAATAGCAAACAAATTATGAGCTTTGAAAGCTCAATGAGTAATTATAGAATGACTTAATTATATATTCTATCTCTCCATTTCAATGAATCTCAATTGAACAACTCAATCTTCAGTGTATCTCAAACACTGTTACTCTTTAATTCATTACTCGAATCAATCCAACAGGATATATTCTTTTATCTATAATTATATCGCAATAATATGTAATTTTATTTAACAATAACTACTCACCTGAGGTTGACTCGGTACGTAGAACTCCAGAACCTCGCGTTTGATCCTGACTAGCCTTAGCTGTAACACAACAGCTAAATTTCAATACTCAAGTCTCTTTATAATCTCATTCACAATTTATATCGACACAATCTAGAATTTAGCATCATATGGTGAAGTCATAATCAAACAATAACAATAACACTCTTGTTATAGTTCCTCACCTCACTCTTTTGACCTATTCAAATTTGCAAACACAATCAATAAGCATAACACTAATTCAAGCTTAAAATTAAACTCTTATAGACTTGCTATACTACTAATTTGACTTTAACATCATCGATTCACATGTGGACCATCGAGACCACAAGGAATCACTCTAAATCAAAGTATCCAACGGTTGAAACAAAGTCAAATTCAAAGAGGATTACCTTTCAAACTCCAAGTACAAATCCCTAGCTTCAATTCGTGATTAATAGGCTTAAATCTCGACTTGGATGGCTTAGAAATCGATTTCTAGGGTTTAGAGAGGGTTTTGATTGAATTGGAAATGACCCAAATGAAGGAAAACCCGTATTTTAAAACACCCCTGATGCGCGACACGACCCGTGTAGGCTCACACGACCCGTGTGAGGCCTACAGCAAGCCATCCTGAAATGCACAGACCCACACGACCCGTGTAGCCTCACACGACCCGTGTGAGACTCAAACTCGCCTCGGTAATTTTTGAACAAAAGTTACACGACCCGTGTGAAGGTACACGACCCGTGTAGACCTGAAAAAGGGTACTGTTTGGTTCTTAAGCCTTTCTACACGACCCGTGTGGCCTCACACGACCCGTGTAGCTCTGATTTGACATTTTACAAGTCCAAACTTCACTCAATTGGGTTTTTAACCATCCTAACTCATATAACAACTTATTAAATCTTAACTTCAAAAGATTCCGTCCTCGGAATCTCTTGTAAACAAGAAGGGATACATTGATCGCATCTCCTATTCAGCTTCCCAAGTGACATCTGTTCCTCTATGATGTCGCCATTGTACTTTAACTATTACAATCTCTTTATTTCATAACTTCTTGATCTTTCTGTCTAGAATCTTCTCCGGTTGTTCTTGATATTGAAGTTTACGATCTAACTGAACTTCCTTTAAAGGAATTCGTGTCGACTCATCATGTAAGGTTTTACGAAGATGTGAAATATGAAATACATTATGAATCCCCTGTAGTTCATCGGGAAGCTCAAGTTTATAAGCTACTGCTCCCACTCGTTGAATTACGCGGAAAGGCCCAATAAACTGTGGGCTTAGCTTGCCACGTTTACCAAAGCGAATAATTCCTTTCCAGGGAGACACTTTTAACATTACCATATCTCCAATTTGAAACTCCAATGGTTTTCTTCGTTTATCTGCATATTGTTTTTGACGCTGCTGAGCAACTCTCATATGCTCGCGAATGCTTTTTATCTTTGCCTCAGTTTTTGTTATAATCTCGGGACCCGCTAGTGGCTTCTCTCCCGCTTCTGACCAACATGATGGTGTTCTACACATTGACCCATATAACGCTTCGAAGGGTGCCATTTGAATACTAGAATGATATGAATTATTATATGTAAATTCGGCTAAAGGTAGATGATCGTCCCAACTACCTCCAAAATCAATCACCGAAGCTCTAAGCATATCTTCTAACGTCTGAATAGTTCTCTCGGTCTGACCATCAGTCTGCGGATGATAAGCCGTACTTATTAAGGCTTTAGCTCCCAAATGTTTTTGAAAACTTTGCCAAAAATGAGAAGTAAAACGACTGTCGCGATCGGAGACTATAGAGGTAGGTACTCCGTGTCGTCTCATCACCTCCCTAAGATAGATCTCTGCTAATTTGGACGCTTGGTAATCTTCTCGTATGGGTATAAATTGTGCTGATTTAGTCAATCTATCAACAATTACCCATATTGAATCGAACCCTCGTGGAGTTCGGGGTAATTTGGTGATAAAGTCCATAGAAATCTCATCCCACTTTTTCATCGGTACAGGTAGTGGTTGAACTAACCCGTATGGTCTCTGATGATTTGCTTTGACTTGTAAACAAGTCAGACACTTCTCCACATATCTCCCAACATCACGTTTCATCCCCGGCCACCAGTAAAACGGCTTTAAACTTCTATACATTTTCGTACTACCTGGATGGATCGAATACCGTGTACAATGTGCATCTTCAAGTAACAGTTGTCTCGTTTCTCCGTGTCTTGGAACCCACACTCGTCCTTGAAAAGTCTTCACTCCTTGTACATTTTCAACTAGCTTATCTATATAGCCAACCATTCTCTCACTCTTCATGTCATTGGCTTCTCTCTGGGCACGTTGAATCATTTCTGGCAATTTACTAACCACTCCCATTTGAGCTGAAATGACTCGAATAGGTGGTTCTTTTCGGCTTAACGCATCTGCCACTACATTTGCTTTACCAGGATGGTAAAGTATTTCACACTCATAATCTTTAAAAAAATCTATCCATCTTCGTTGTCTCATATTCAACTCTTTTTGATCAAACAAATATTTTAAACTTTTATGATCTGAATATATCTGGAACTTCACACCATAAAGGTAATGTCGCCAGATTTTTAGTGCAAAACAATGGCGGCTAACTCCAAATCGTGTACTGGATAAGTTTGCTCATGAGGCTTCAGCTGTCGAGACGAATACGCAATTACTCGCCCCCTTTGCATTAATACGCATCCAAGACCGATTTGTGAAGCATCGGTATAAAGGACAAAGTCTTCCACACCTTGAGGCAAAGCTAACACCGGAGCTTCGCATAACACCCGTCTCAGTTTTTCAAAAGCTTCTTGTTGTGCTTCAGCCCAGATAAACTTCTCTGTCTTTCTGGTCAGCTTTGTTAAGGGCAATGCAATACTCGAAAATTTTTCAATAAATCGTCGGTAATAGCCAGCTAGTCCCAAAAAGCTCCGAACCTCAGTCGGATTTTTGGGTGGAGCCCAACTCATCACTGCTTCTATCTTGGCAGGGTCCACTTTAACTCCTTCTCTATTTATCACATGACCAAGAAACTGGATCTCTTGCATCCAAAACTCGCACTTCGAAAATTTTGCATACAATTTTTCTTTACGAAGAAGATTTAAAATCAACTGTAATGTTGCTTGTGCTCCTCCCAACTCTTGGAATAAATCAAAATATCGTCAATAAACACTATTACGAACTTGTCTAAAAATGGATGACAAGCTCGATTCATCAGATCCATAAAAGCCGCCGGGGCATTCGTCAAACCGAACGGCATTACTAGAAACTCATAATGACCGTATCGGGTGCGAAATGCTGTCTTCGGGACGTCAGATTCTCTTACTCTTAGCTGGTGATATCCCGATCTCAAATCAATCTTCGAAAAGTACACCGCTCCCTCCAATTGATCGAACAAATCGTCTATTCTCGGTAGGGGATAACGATTCTTCACAGTAATCTTGTTTAACTCGCGATAGTCTATGCACATACGCATAGAACCATCCTTCTTTCGAACAAACAGTATCGGCGCACCCCACGGAGACGAACTCGGACGAATAAAACCGCGATCTAAGAGTTCTTGTAGTTTTTTCTTTAACTCCTCCATCTCGGACGGCGCCAACCGATAAGGTGCTCGAGCTATCGGTTTCGCTCCAGGAACTAAATCAATAATAAACTCCAATTGACGATTTGGTGGTAAGCCCGGAAGATCGTCTGGAAAAACATCAGCAAAATCTCTCACTATCTCAACATCCTTCACATTGGGATGTTCGGCTTCAATTGGGGCAACATGTGCCATAAATAAAAGAGCACCTCTTTCGGTATACCTTCGCGCTCTCGCAAAAGATACTACCAGAATATGTTGAAAACGGCGTTCGCCTCGTATTAACATCTGAGACCCGCTCGGAGTTCTCACAGAAATAATCTTTCCGTGACAATCTATATTTGCCCTATTATTATCTAACCAATCCATTCCCACTATTACATCAAACGCACGAGTAGTCATTGGCTTCAAATCAATAAGGAAAGAAATCCCATTGATTTCAAGCCGACAATTTGTATATTGAGTATCTACTATCACATCTCTCCCATCAGCAATATCAACTATCAGACTCTCACTCATCTTAGACACTGGGACATTAATTCGGGTTGCAAAAGGTGCAGATATAAAAGAAACTGATGCACCAGTATCAAACACCATACGAGCTCGAAGAGAATTTAGGCTAAAGATACCTGTGATCACATCTGGTTGTTCTCTAGCCTCTTCCACGGTCATCTGAAAAGCTCGAGTTCTAACGTTCCCACCGCCTCTATCTCGTCTGTCACCTCAATTATCACCTCGTCCCGCCCTCGGATTCTCGTGGCGTGAATCGGTTCTCGGTTTTGGACAATCTGGGCGAATATGACCGCTGTCTCCACAATTGAAACACACACGACTCTTCTCTATACAATCTCGAGCCATATGCCCTGTTTTTCCGCACTGATAACACATAAGAGACGGGGTACCCATATCACAATTTCCAGCATGTTTTCGACGACATTTTTCGCACCACTTGCTCTCAGTCTTTCTTGGATCACCTCGATATTGATAACTCGGAACTGGCTGCTTTTGAGAACTACCCTCGGGTTTTCCTTCCCATTTCCTCTTTTTCCCTCCGCTTCCTTGGTCCCCCTTCTTTTCATTATCTTGCCTCTATAGCTCTTTTTCTCGAGATTTGGCTGCCTCGACAATTTGTTGATAAGTTGTAAAGCTGGAACTCTGTAAGGATTCTCGTATTAGGGTTCTCAGTCCCCACAAATACCTATTAACCTTTCTTTCTTCCGTGTCTACCTGATGAGCAGCAAATCTGGCTTTCTCATTGAACTCTGTTGTATACTCTTGCACCGATCGTGTTCCCTGCTGTAATCTTAGAAAATCTTCCTCCAGACTTTTCATTGCAGTATTTGAGCAATATTCTTTCATAAATTTGATTTTAAACTCCTCCCACGTCGGTTCTGATTCCAACCCTTTCTCTATATCCAGATTTATATTCTCCCACCAAAATTGGGCATCTCTGTGAAGACAATTTGTAGCATACTCAACCTTGTCTTTTTCCGCACACTTACTCGTACGAAAAACTTTCTCAATATGGGTTAACCAATTTCTTGCAACAACGGGATCATCAGTACCGAAGAAATCATTCGGTTTGCATTTGCGGAACGTCTCATAACTGCAACCTTTTGGTTCACTCGATCCTCCAGCCTCAGCATGTGTAATAATTGGCTCTCTCCGACCCTCCCCAACCACAGATGTGATAGGAGGTCGGTTTCGATCATCTCTAGTCACCTCCGTCTGAGGTCTTACTAAGGTAGGCAATAAATCTTTAACGACTTTTGCTACCTCCGCAGCAATTAACTCTTGTAAGGTTGATGTCAACTCAGGCGGTCTCTCGCCTTCAGACTGGCGCCCCAATCTAAAATCTTGTGATCCCGAATGCTCGTCTCGGTGATCACCTCCCTCCTTTTCTTTTCCAGAACTCATTTTATCTGAAAAGAAAATTTACTCATTTAGAAATTACCACCATAATACTCAATATGGTGTATATTCAACTTATTTATATGTCACCATAATACTCAATATGGTGTATATTCAACTCATTTATATGTCACCATAATACTCAATACGGTTACATAATCAACTTGGTTCATACACCACAAAGGATAGCTACTCGGGACTCTTTGGGACTTTTCTTCCTCACTGGTTTAAGTCTAAACCCATCTCAAGGTTTAATTCTCTTAAACCAAGGCTCTGATACCAACTTGTAACACCCGGTTTCTCAATCTTAGGATACACCAATAACCTAATCAAACACAAACAAGGTTATAGTGTAATTCCAAAATATGAGTAACAAGTTCTACAAAGTTTTATCAAAAGCATAGTTTAAGTTACAACTATATACAACAAGTATCTACATTGTTTTCACCAAAAACCGGGATATCCAAAATGTTTTCAAAATATCTAGAACAAGTCCAAAGTCCAAGGTCCATATTTATCCAGCTAACCCTCCATGATGTGTTTTCCATGACCTGCATTACCAGAACCTAACACAAACAACAATAGCAAACAAATTATGAGCTTTGAAAGCTCAATGAGTAATTATAGAATGACTTAATTATATATTCTATCTCTCCATTTCAATGAATCTCAATTGAACAACTCAATCTTCAGTGTATCTCAAACACTGTTACTCTTTAATTCATTACTCGAATCAATCCAACAGGATATATTCTTTTATCTACAATTATATCGCAATAATATGTAATTTTATTTAACAATAACTACTCACCTGAGGTTGACTCGGTACGTAGAACTCCAGAACCTCGCGTTTGATCCTGACTAGCCTTAGCTGTAACACAACAACTAAATTTCAATACTCAAGTCTCTTTATAATCTCATTCACAATTTATATCGACACAATCCAGAATTTAGCATCATATGGTGAAGTCATAATCAAACAATAACAATAACACTCTTGTTATAGTTCCTCACCTCACTCTTTTGACCTATTCAAATTTACAAACACAATCAATAAGCATAACACTAATTCAAGCTTAAAATTAAACTCTTATAGACTTGCTATACTACTAATTTGACTTTAACATCATCGATTCACATGTGGACCATCGAGACCACAAGGAATCACTCTAAATCAAAGTATAAACAAAGTCAAATTCAAAGAGGATTACCTTTCAAACTCCAAGTACAAATCCCTAGCTTCAATTCGTGATTAATAGGCTTAAATCTCGACTTGGATGGCTTAGAAATCGATTTCTAGGGTTTAGAGAGGGTTTTGATTGAATTGGAAATGACCCAAATGAAGGAAAACCCGTATTTTAAAACACCCCTGATGCGCGACACGACCCGTGTAGGCTCACACGACCCGTGTGAGGCCTACAGCAAGCCATCCTGAAATGCACAGACCCACACGACCCGTGTAGCCTCACACGACCCGTGTGAGACTCAAACTCGCCTCGGTAATTTTTGAACAAAAGTTACACGACCCGTGTAGACCTGAAAAAGGGTACTGTTTGGTTCTTAAGCCTTTCTACACGACCCGTGTGGCCTCACACGACCCGTGTAGCTCTGATTTGACATTTTACAAGTCCAAACTTCACTCAATTGGGTTTTTAACCATCCTAACTCATATAACAACTTATTAAATCTTAACTATACTAAGATTAACACAAAATCTATATAAATGAATAATATGATATTACAGGTGTAGAAAAGGCATGCCTATGGCATAGTCGGCTTGGGCACATCAGCAAGAAACGCATCGCCCAACTCCAAAAGGATGGAGTGTTGGAATCATTCGACCTCAAGTCGGATGATGTATGCGAATCTTGTCAGTTGGGCAAGATGACTAAATCACCTTTCAAAGGTTCCTTTGAAAGACGTGAAGGTCTGTTGGACATCATACACACGGATGTGTGTGGTCCCTTCAGATCAACCACAAAGGATGGCACGTGGTTCTACGTGACCTTTACTAACGATTTTAGTAGATACGGTTATATCTACTTAATCAAGCACAAGTCAGCAACCTTTGAAAAGTTCAAAGAGTTTAAGAACGAAGTAGAGAATCAATTAGGCAGGAAGATAAAGATGCTCAGGTCCGACAGAGGCGGGGAGTATCTTAGTATCGAGTTCCTAGACTATCTGAAGGAATGCGGAATAGTTTCACAGTTGACACCTCCCAGAACGCCACAGTTGAACGGTGTTGCCAAGAGGCGTAACCGAACCCTGTTAGACATGGTTCGTTCCATGATGAGTCGAGCTTCACTTCCCATTCACTTCTGGGGGTATGCCTTAGAGACTACCGCCCACATCCTCAATCTTGTCCCAACTAAGAAGGTTGCTAAAACACCTCATGAAATATGGACGGGGAAAGTTCCCTCATTGGCACATATCAAAGTCTGGGGTTGTGAGGCTTTCGTTAGACGAGAGACTCAAGACAAACTCGCAGACAGAAGCGAAAGGTGTTTCTTCATTGGTTACCCCAAACAGTCCTTTGGATATTTATTCTACAGACCGAGCGAGGACGTGGTCTTTGTAGCTAGACGAGCGGTCTTTCGAGAGAGAGAGAGCTCATATTCAAAGAGGACAGTGGGAGTACCATTGATCTTGAAGAAATTCAAGAGTCATCAGATGACACAACCTTAGGAGAAACTAGCAACCAACATGAGGAAGAAGTTCCTATTGGTCCGACTGAAGTATCCTTACCTCTTAGGCACTCCGGTAGAGTTAGCATGCCACCTGAGTTTTATGGTTTCCATATAACTTCGGATGGGGACACGTTTGTCAGTGATAGGACACTAATAAATTTGGATGAGCCAGCTAACTACCAGGAAGCAGTGGCGGGCCCAAAGTCTGCCAAGTGGAAAGAGGCAATGGATAGCGAGATCAAGTCCATTTATGACAATCAAGTTTGGAACTTGGTTGACAATGTACCGGGTCGAAAGACAGTCGGGTGCAAGTGGATCTTCAAGAAGAAGACCGACATGGATGGAAAGGTACACACTTTCAAGTAAAGACTGGTTGCGAAGGGCTTTACTCAAACCCTGAGGGTTGACTATGACGAGACCTTCTCACCAGTAGCCAAGATAAAGTCTATTAGGATAATGCTGGCCATAGCTGCATTTCATGACTATGAAATTTGGAAGATGGACGTCAAAACCGCTTTCCTTAATGGGAAGTTGACTGAGGATGTTTACATGAATCAGCCAGAGGGTTTTGTCGATGCAAAGTATCCTAATAAGGTCTGTAAGCTTGAGAAATCGATCTACGGATTGAAGCAAGCTTCTCGCAGCTGGAATCTTTGTTTCCATGAGAAAGTCAAAAAGTTTGGCTTCTCTAGGAGCGAGGATGAGTCCTGCGTATATGTCAAGGCTAGTGGGAGTATAGTCACTTTTCTGGTGTTGTAGGTTGATGACATACTGCTCATGGGAAACGACATTCCAACCTTGCAAGATGTCAAGTCTTGGCTTGGGAAGTGTTTCGCCATGAAGGACCTAAGAGAAGCTGCCTATATTCTCGGGATAAGAATATTGAGAGATAGGAAGAAGAGACTAATTGGACTTAGTCAGGGTACATACTTGGAAAATGTACTAAAGAGGTTTAGTATGGAAAATTCCAAGAAGGGAGAGCTACCTATCCAGAGTAATGCAAAGTTGAGTAAGACTCAAAGTCCGAGTACATACGAGGAGATAGCTGACATGAGTCGGGTACCTTACGCTTCGGCTGTGGGGTCGATCATGTACGCTATGACGTGTACTCGCCCTGACGTGGCCTTTGCTCTGAGCATGGTCAGTCCGTACCATGGAAATCCCGGAAGGGCGCATTGGATAGCTGTCAAAAATATACTCAAGTATCTGCGAAGGATAAAGAACATGGTGTTAGTCCTTGGTGGCAGTCGAAGGAGAGATTGCCTTAACAAAGGAACCGAGAGACCATGGAAAGTCCAGTCATATCGACAGAAAGTACCACTATATAAGACATAGAGTAGAAGAAGGTCACCTCCTTGTAAAGAGGGTATCATCGAAATATAATCCTGCAGATCCCTTGACAAAGGCTCTGAGTAGGATTAAGCATAATCAGCATGCTAGGAGCATTGGATTAAGAGATGATATAAGTTTTTGTAATTAGATAGGTTTTGAAACTTGTAGCAATGTAATTGTATTTGACTTTTGTGATTTAATAATGGAGATTTATTAATGAGTAATGGTTTACTACTTTTGTCAATATTTTGTCATTGTGTTTCATTTTGCATGTTCACTTCCTGAATAATTGGATTATTCAAATATCCATAGTCGCTCATACTTTTAGGGAGTAAGTATGAAGGAAGACTGTCATGAATTGGTTTGTAGATTGTCTAAGGAGTTAGACATTGCAATAAGATTGCTGCAACATTCATGAGTACTTGGAAATGGAGATTTGAGTTTTGGATAAACCCACGCTCAATAGATTGCTTCATGGATTACATCACGAGCAATGTTGAGACGATAATATCTTTTGATCTTTAAGCCAAGACATATGAGTTATGATTTACAAGGCGGTTATTCATTGATAATACGAAACCGCATTGGTAACTCGGTGTTATAAAACGTGTTGTTGTAAGTAATTTGTCCGGTAAAAGACATAAGCATATGAGTCGAAGCTTATTCGTCCCTTGACCCTAACGGGGAACAGATATCTGTAGGCCTCTCGATGAATTTGAAATTGACTAAAAGGGTTGGCCAACCGGGACTAAATTGACATGGTCAATTGGTAGTCTAAGAGTCATATGTAAATCGAAAATCGAGAATCAGAGAATCAGACCAGGATTGATCTTAAATACATGTCTTGAGTCTGAAAATATCTTGTTGGACGGAGGATCATCTGATCACTTATCTATGGACATAACTGACTAGGTCAGAGTTCAGCAGCGGTTTCTAGGAAGCTACAGATGCTGATTAATTAGAGGTTAAATTTGTAATTATAGTCATAGACTTATCCATGTGGGAGACTGTTGGATTAGGTGTCTAAGCCATGACTAATAATTAGTATTTACCTAATTAATAGTAGCATAGTCCATTTGGGTTGCCCTTACAGCTGGAGGTTTGGTAGAAAATTCGGTAGAGAGAAAGATTGATTTATTATGTGATTAATAAATCAATAGAATTAAATATATGGTTTATTAATATATTAAAGTGATAATATATTAATTAGAAACTATATTAATTAATTAAAAATTAATCTGGAATTAATTGGATTTAATTTGGTGATTAATTTAATTAATTAAAGGTGTAGGGACTGAAACTGTAACTATTCAATATTTGAGTAAGTGGCAGTGTGAGTGAGTATAGTGACCAGCGATTTTTTATATGGATATATATAAAAATCGATTTTGATAATAAAGGGATAAATAGGAGTTTGAATTATAAGATAAAAGGTTTATCTTATTTGAATTCAAATATGTTTATCTCTAAGGCTTATCAACTGTCATTTGGAAAAACTATAAATAGGAGTCCCTGGATACCCTATGGTCTGCACCATTTTTTGATATCCCTACTCTTTGGAATTTTCGATCCATATAGCTCAGCTCCCTGGGTGTGACTTCACTTGAGGCAGGATAATTTTGTTGCTTTGCTTCCAAGAAACCTAAAGGTTAGTTTTTTGGTTTTATTCTTTAGAAATTTTTGTTGGCCTTTTAGGAACTTATTATATGTTCAATTAGAAGAAAACATAGATCCTTATAGGTTGCATGTGAACTTAGGTTATTAGTTCATTGGTTGCAGAAAACCTTTCAAAAACCTCGTGCCATAACGCGCCATGGCTCGCCTTGTCATGCGTCACGCCTGGCAACGCCGCCATGAGGGTTTTCAGGATAGCGAAATTGTGCCTCACGTCATGGCACGCCTTGACGCGCGCCATGACGCATCATTTAGAACACTGAGCGTCGCTAACATCACAAGTAGCGTCACAAACTCCACCGTCTGACCATAGCGTTGCCATCATCTGGAGATAGCGTCGCTAACTACCCATGACATGCTTTCCACATCACAATACACCTCGCCATTATGTCCCTACATCCCTCTGTAGCGTCCCTATCTCTTTGTTGTTTAAAACTTTGTATTAACTTTATGTTTTAACCCTTCCCCCTTTTTTTCTAGAAACGAGTATTACAAGAACTAGGTTCTAAACTTTTACATTAACAAACTAGACATCAAGCTTTAACTATGGCCACTGACCTCACCTAAAATTATTTTTATATGATTTATGGTGATTTTTACAAGTCAGGTTATAGCAGATTTGGGTTCAGTAGACATGTTTGTATATAACCTTGTTTCTAACCATCTTATTGTTGAAATCAGTCAAAGCCCTCTTGGTGGAAGGAACTGCACTTTCATATCTTTCCAGGGACATAAGATTCGTAAAATTTGGGTGTACCATTTATTTTATATGATTTTTAAAAGTTCATGACAGAATGTTGTCATGTGAAAGTGTAATAGATTTAAGCATCATATGTTCTTAATCATTAAGTCCATAAATGCACATTTAAGCACCAATATCTCATGACTAAAAAATGTACTTTTCAAAGGTTTAACAATCTAAAAACATCACTTAATGGATTAAGACATTTGATCAAAAAAACATGGGGTTTTCCAATTCATGATTTAATGCATCACTTCAAGATTTCAAGTAATCTTATACTCATATACTGATCATCCAACCCAAGATCAGCCATGACCATGGCTTGGTCGGCCTTCAACCACCACCCATGTGGTGGTTCATGGTGGTGATTAATGGTGGAGGAAAAAAACACACATAAAAACCATAAAATCATCTATATTGAGATCAACTACTACTTCTTTTCTTATTTCTCTCCTATTTTCTTCTTTCCTTCTCGTTTCCTCTGCTTCCTCTCGGCTTGTTGAAGCAACACATCCCAACACTCTCACCCTTCTCTCGAACTCTCCTACTTCTCGGTAACCAGAAAAGGGGGTGGGGGTATACGGCTCCAAGGGGTTACTTTTAGGGGTTACCGATAACACAAAACTCCTATATATAATTAGGTTTAGGTTAAAATGTACTTTGCATGGGCTACATACCAAACTGACGCCTAAGGCCTCCTCGTCGTCGTTGACGCATGCATCTTTTAGTCTTTGGCAAAACAGTTCCCTAGTTTGCTTTGTTATTTAGTTTATACCCCATGCACAAATTTGTCATCTTTTTAAGTTAAATTTCTAGATTTATTATTATTATTATTATTATTATTATTATTATTATTATTATTACTATTATTATAAATACAATTTAACCCTTTTAATCGTTTTTCCTAAATCGAATTTATTTTTGTTTTAAAACACACAATTAAATAATTGACGCTACATAATATCACTGAATAAAAAATGGGGTGTTACATCTATAGAGATCTCCCGACTAATCAGAAAGCCAAACACTCCAACTTGTACGTTTATACTTTCATTTTTAAGACATGAACACTATCACTTTCGTCCTCCTACGACTTTCACAGTCTCAAATCGTAACTACCTTTCCTACTGTTGGAACATGTCCTTAAGTTGTTTGACCTAGTCCAACATACCAAAATTTACAAAGTTCTTTTGGAGCTCTAGAATCATGGTCATAACATGAGTCAGGCCACTTTATTCGTTCGATGGGCCATTTTTCCTACTCGTCTCTGATAGCCCTGGTTTCCTGTTACGAGGAGTCTTATGAAGAGCTTCCTTAGTTGCACATACATCCTTGTCAAATTTGAGAACCATTCTTAATTTTTCTAAACCAGTCAAGGTAGTTTGAACCATTTAGCTCATCCTTTCTGAGGAGGGTTTGCTGTGAAGAGCTTGTGTTTGATGACATCTATAAGATATAAAGTTTCAATTTTATTTAACGATTTGATTATTATCCTTGAAAAATAATTACCTAAAACAAATAAATTTTCTAGTGTGTGTTTCAAGATAGGTAGCTTGAGATTCACATTTTGAAAACGAGTTTTTTTCTACTTAAAACATTTTAACTTATAGTTTTTGCAAAGCGATCATTTTTAAACCATTTCAAATACTCATTTATAAAAACACTTCTATATCATTTTAAAGACCAATTTTAATTTGAAAATTCCATTCGTCAACTCATTAAAAATGTTTTATTTTAACTATATTTTAAAGATTTCGTAGAATGAAAAACCAAGATAAATCATAAAACAAGAAACACAAGCACACATGCAAATAATTGTAACAACTATCTCATTCCTATGTGTTCTTTCATGAGCCAACAATGGAAAACATAGCCATTATAGGGGATAAACAACCATAAGGATGTGTCGACTCCTACTAAAACCTCCATCATACAAGTGACACCCAGACAGATGTCGCGCCGAGACAATTATCACAATGCCTCTCGTTAGTTTCATTCAATCACCGCTACAAAATGAGTCTAACACAACATTTAAACAATTTGTTGGTTTTAGTTCTACACTAACATTTACAAAATAAGTGTTGCTTTAAAGTACCTAATTGAATAGTTTGTGTTATATTTTTTATTTAAAAACACCAACATTTCAAAGAAGTATTGTATTTATTAACATTTAGAGTCAACACTTATTTAAAAGTGTTGTATTCTAAATGAAAATCCAATACTTATTTGAAAGTGTTGTAATCATATAATTTGTACATGTAACATTAAAATAAATTGCCATTCTATATTATTAACATTTTTTTTCAAATTAACTGTATTTTCTTTTTTAAATATCAATGATATATTAAAGTTTATAGATAAACATATATATAGTTAATTATTTATAGTTGCAAAATTTATAATACAAATTAATTTATAATTTTATGATTAAATTTTAGTTTTAAAAATACAAATTAAAATCCATATCACATGATATTTTATTTAAATATAAAATTAACATAACCACAATTAAAGAGAACTAACTGATTGAAATTATGAACTAAGATTACCTAATTAATTTAATTTAGAAAAATAATTATTTTAATTCCCTCCCACTTAATTATTTTAGTTCCCTCCATTTTTTTACATAATTTAATTTCCCTCCCCGCATCATCTAATTCTCCCTTATATAATCTTAGACCTAAATTCTTATTTCTCGAATTCGTCTCTCATAAATGCTCTATGTCTTACCCAATGTTGTAAAAATTGTTTGACGATAGCTCGACGGTCGAGTGAGGTTAATGGATTAATCCGATTAATCGAGGATCAGTCGGGGATTAATCGGAGACCCTAAATTATATAGGAATTCATTTAAAAATATATAAATATAACAAAATAGCAAAATTTGATTCATTTTATTCCGAGATACACATCAAAGATTATACATTTGTTTATTTTTATTATTTAATATTGATTTTTCAGTTTTCTTGAGTTATTAGAGAATGTTTTTGTCATCATTTAAAAAATAACAAAAATTAAATTAAAAAAATAAAAAAATGACTGCCAAAACTGATTAATTGGCTGTGGCTGCCGACATTTAACCGAGTTTTACAGCAAACCGTCAAACTGACCGATTATGCCTAATCGTAATCGGTTGAAGACCGTCAAGCGACTAATCGCCGATTAATCGGCCGCCAATGCCGATTTCTACAACATTGGTCTTACCCTTTCGATTCAACAACTGTACAGCCATAGTTATACGGCTCTCGATTAGCAACCACGCTCCGATACAACACTATGTGCTCGCCAATAGTTCAGTCGTCAAACTTTCTCCATGTCTTTGCTTTAATATTGGTATGTCTCTGACTCCCTCTAACCCTATCAATGGATAATGTTTCTCATAGTGGAATTTGTTGAAATTTTGACCTTTTTATTTAGAAAAAACAATCGAATTTTGCTATTTTACTTGCTTGTAAATCGTAAGTTTATAGAAGCATGGGTTTAATGTTGATATTTCTAAACATGAAATCGCTTATGAAAAAATAGCCATATCTTTAGAAATGGGGTCTTTGGTGTTGATGTATCTTAAATCTTAATGGATCATTTTTACCATTAGAAACAAAGTTTTGTCGGTTTTGACCAGGACTTTATTATGGGGTATTGGTAAAAAAACCTCATGTGATGTGACATGTGTGTGTGAGAGTCAACCCACACAACACACTCATCTATACACATTGAAGGGGTTTTTTTTAAGATCACTCTTATTATATTGAGAAAATGACTAAAATAACCTAATCCCATAAGGGTTTTCCTCAAAACAGCCAAAAATTAGGGGTATTCCCCGAAATAGCCAACGAAAACGCAGGCAAGCCTCACGGGCTGCGTTTTCATCACCTGGGCTGCGTTTTGTCCATTTGGGCCACTCATGGGCTGCGTTTTCGTCCTAGCGGGCTGCGTTTTTGTTGGCTACCCACCCCTCAGCCCAGGTATATAAAACCGGGGAAAAAAAACGACAAAATTTTTCGATCCCGTAAACGAGAAACACTCTGAAATGGCTTCGCAAGATTTCTCCTCATGGAAACAGGTAAGTCTCAAATTTCATGTTGTTTTTATGTATTACATATCGTTTTAGGTGATAGATTAGTGAATGCACAAAATATTATGCTCAACGTACAAGCTTTCGATGCATAAAAATCTAGGTTTATGAATGTTATAGAGGAAAACGCAGCTGGTAGAGAGCAAAACGCAGATGACATAGAGGAAAACGCAGCTAAGGGCCTTAGCTGCGCAATGCTCTGCGTTTTGCCCAGAGGAAAACGCAGCTAAGGGCCATCAGCTGCGTTTTGCTCAGAGGAAAACGCAGAAAAGGCCCTTAGCTGTGTTTTCCTCTGAGCAAAACCCAGCTGATGCCCGGTAGCTGCTAAATGGTGGTTTTTTTTTCCGAAAAAAAACTTCAACTCAATCCGAGTTCGTATGAACAAATGACGAGTGTTCAAAGTTGGTCAAAAATTACAACTAAACACATGAACCACCAAGATCCTCAAGAAGAAAATGGAGGAAAACGCAGAGGATGAGAGCAAAACGCAGGGGAGGAGAGCAAAACGCTGCTGGCCTCCCTTGGCTGCGTTTTCGTTGGCTATTTCGGGGAATACCCCTAAATTTTGGCTGTTTTGAGGAAAACCCTTATGGGATTAGGCTATTTTAGTCATTTTCTCTATTATATTTTGAACCAGTGTTAATTATATTGATGATTGATTCCGATTTTATTTCTTTCTCTAGTTCACTCTCGTTACTGGTCTTCCTAATGTCTGGAAGAAAAACCAAGATCAAGTGACTTTTCTTCCTGGGGACTAAACAAACACACATAAAAGAATATAATTTTATAAGAATAAAAACAATTAAATTAAACGAAGGTAGTGGGCTTTCCAATTTTGTGTTTATTGCACTGCTAAACCGAAACCAAAACCAAAACCGCTCAAGATCGGTTACAAACTTTGGTAGAAAACGGAGAAATTGCCTACCTTGTGCAAGAAATAAGGTTTGAGTAGAGATATACCTTTGATTCATGAAGGTTGAAAAGGAAAATGGGAGTAATGGAATGAAAAATACTTGGCTGCCTTTTATTTTTAAACGACTTATGTTGACCCAGTCAAGGGCTAGGCGGACCCAATTACATGCCATTTAAATCTCGAGCTGGCCCAAGCTGCTGGCTTGCAGATTCAAAACAAATCTATTACGGGTTGAATGCAAGGTTATATGGAGCTTCAGCAGGCCCCATCTATTGAATTTTTTATCAAGACATTGTGCTCCAAAAAGTTAACTCATTATAACAACGTAATTCTTTATAAATACTTTTAAAAACAAACGGAAACTAAAAATCAGGTTGTATTTAAAAAAAAAGTATATTATTTATTTTTGTAAGCTTAAAACAAATGGAACGTTTAAGATTTTTTTAGAATAAATACCTATATTTTATTGGATATGTTATAACCAATGTTATCAAAATCGCGATCTTGATCGTATGATCGTACGATCCTACAATCTTAAGTATGAAAAACGTGATGGATCGTAAAGGGATCATATTTGGGTAGGATCGCAGTCAAGATCGTCAGATCGTAGGTAGGATCGTAATATCGCAATACGATCCGATCCTACCCTCCCTTGAAAATTAAACTTTCCTAATTTACGGTTTACAATTTTGCGTCTTTATTTTTACCTTTTACCCCATTCCGCTTGAAAATTAAATGTTGTTGGATCTTAGGATCCCGATCCCGATCTTACGATCTCGATCTTGCAGACCCAAAATCGATCCTACGTAAGATCCCGATTTTGACAACCTTGGCTATAACTAAAACTAAATCTTAATATTCTAATAGTCATACCAGAATAAAAGTTGATTCTTTTTATGCTAACAATTTGGATATCTTGCATTCGCCTCCAAAAATAATGACCTTAAATGGATGCCAGTTTGGATCCCTCAGATGATCTTGATCAAGAATCTACAAAAATCTAAACAAAATAAAAATGCAATTATTTAAAAAAAATCATATCAAAACAAAAACTAAGAAACCCAACATCAAGAATCAAATCAAAAGCTGAGATACACAAGGGAAATTCCTAAACTTCTGGGTTTGAATGAAAATTTTGAAATAAACATTTTTATTTTTAAAAAAGAATTCACTTGACCCCTCAACAAAACCTCAAGACCTTGAGATGGTTTATTGTTCAGATTTCCAATTTTTAATGAATATTATTTATAAAGTCAAGACACCCTAATGTCAGATTTTGAATTCATGATAATGAGGCAGCCACACCTATTGGGTTTTTTTTATCATACTTAAATTTGTTTAAATGATTTTATGAATAATAATTTTTTTAAAACATATCAATACGGAATGCAAATGTTTTGTTTATTTATGTTATACCCACTATGCTTTCGATTATTTTATTATTAAGATATTCTACTTTGAAACTTGTCAAATTATAATATTGTATTTTCATTTTAACTATACTTTTGGGCCGTGCTTAGCAAGGCCTTTAAAACCACCTAGTGCACACACACACACACACACACACACACACACACACACACACACACACACACACACACACACACACACACACACACACACACACATATATATATATATATATATATATATATATATATATATATATATATATATATATATATATATATATATATATATATATATAGGTTTAAATGCATCCGGTGACAACTCCAATTTCGATGAGGACTACGAGGACAATTCTTGTCTACTCATTTCGTCAATGTCAATAACGTTAAACGTAATTATTGGATTTGACGTAATCGTATGTGGCACTCATCCATCAACCGTAATACGAACTCGATGATATAATCGCATGTTACACATGTCCGTACAACATAGTTTATTTGTTTTTTTCTTTTTTTTTTGTATTTTTCAGTTTTTTGTATTTTTTTTGTATTTTTTTTATTTTTTATCACATGTTATGCATGTCCGTACAACATAGTAAGTTTCAATTCATAACATTTTTGGATCATTATACATTTTGGATATTAAAAGTTTCGGATATAACAGTTTGACTCATAACATATGCGGATCTTGAAATGATCCAAAATTTAAGACATGTTTTCGGATCATTTTAAATTTTGAATCATAATAAGTTTGATTGGGAACATTTTTGGATTATAATAAGTTTTGATTCGTAAAAATCTAGTTTATAACAGCTTGAATCATAAAACATATTTTAGTTTTTAATATTTTTGGATCATGTATTTTTTTGGGTAATTTGGTTAGTTTTTTACTTAAAAAAATGAACACTTAAAAAATTTATTTTCAAAAAATTATTTTTACAAACTTAGTAATATATTGTTTGGATTGGTGCTTGTTTGTAAATAATTAAATTTAATAAACTTCGTGTTTTTTTTAAAAAAATATTTTACAAATAAAAAAAATTATGATGCAAAAACAAAGTGGGGGAATAAAAGAACCCACCAAACTAGATGGTGTCAAGTGTCGCAATGGGATGAAGTGCTCGTTTAGATTACCATGTTACCTTTCTTAATTTATGTTATAGATCCACTAGTTTTGATTATTAAACAACTAGCACCAAACCTTTAAGATGTGTCAACTTTTTTCAAATTAAATCTTGGTCACCCAATTTATATATATATATATATATATATATATATATATATATATATATATATATATATATATATATATATATATATATATATATATATATATATATATATATATATATATATATATATATATATATATATATATATGGATGTTACCAGTTCCACAATCAGAATAACTGGTAATCGAATAACCAATGAATCAAGGAACTGAATTGGATGGAACTTCCTTATCCGATTCTGGTTCTAATTCTGTTTTTCTGCCTAAACACTCGTCCCTAGTTCCGAAATTAGATCAGAATAACTGGTAACCGAATAAGCAATGAATCGAGGACTAGACCAAACTTCACCTATCCAAGTCCGGTTTGGTTTTCGGTCCAAACGCTCTATATATATATATATATATATATATATATATATATATATATATATATATATATATATATATATATATATATATATATATATATATATATATATATATATATATATATATATATATATATTTGAATTATTAGATCTTGAAATGATTTCTCTTTGACTATATAAATCACTCTTGAAATGAATTATATATTCACATAATGTAGTTGATCACATCGGCATACCAAGGTTCCAATTCTTGAATCGCTAGGACATTGCTCTTCTAAAAACTCGTTGTTGATAGGCATCAAATCACCATCGTTTATGATGTTTTGTCCCTTATCTCAAGTTCAAACTCTTGAAGAAGCAACACCCTTCGAATAACCCTCAACATAGCTTCAAGTACTTAAGAGTTGCATGGTCTTAATAAGCATTTGGTTTACTACCAAGAAGATATTGACGAAAATTATTAAGTGCAAAACAGTAGCCAAAAGCTCATTTTAAGCCGTTGAGTAATCACATTGTGCATAATCAAGCGTGTTTGAAGCGTGTTTCATCATTATCGGGGCATCACATATAATCTAAAATTGCATATCCTAATTGGGCGGTTGAATGATGGGTGCTATCATGAGCATGTTCTTTAACTTGTCGAATGCTTCTTTACACTTGTTGTCAAAGTTATCTTGTATCTTTTTGTTAAAGTTGGCACATTGGTATTCTAATATTCGACAAGTATTTAATGCATCTTTGATAGAACCGTGCATGACCAAGAAACAAGCCAACATTCAAAACATAAATCGGGTAAGTTAAAGACCGGATAACATCAATTTTCGATTTATCAACTTCAATTTCTTTTTCTAAAACAATATGTCTCAACCAAACCTTGGTTTACAATAAACTGACATTTTTCGAAATTAAGTATAGAATTTGTGTAACACCCCACCTTTTAAAATGTTTTATTACTATGGGTTTCAAAAGATAACATGATTTTGAGTCATATTTTATTAATTTATGATCAAACAAAAACCTTTTGTTTCGAAAAGATAAATTAACATGGGTGTCACAGCTTCATATGAAACACAAACCATAGTAAAGTGTGTTACGGCTGTAACCATGAATGAGCAGAATCAACTTTCCTCAATGTCCCAAAATTGTCCAACACTTCTACCGAAAAATTTGCATGACCCTTGGGCAAAATGGATAAATCCATATAGACATGACTCTAGAAAAATAGCCCAAAATAAAATTTCGAGACATATTAAAAGTTACAACATAACTATAAGGGTATTACTAAACCCTAAAAAGTCTCCCTCAATATATGGCATACTATGTCGTCTAAGGAGACAAACATGTTCCTAAGATACATTGCATTTAACCAAAATACACAAGACGAGAATTGAGTTGTGAGTTACATGGGTATACACACAGAAACACTTTTAAAAGCTTTAATAATATTCTTTTCTTGACTCTCAAAGCTATACAAAACTATTTCTTTAAGGATAATACAAGATAAATATGATCAACATAATTCAACAGAAATATTACAGGTTCTCTCCAGATAGAATTACAGTCTTTAAGCCAAAAACTTATAAAACAACATAAATCGAAGACTTATAAAAACTAACTTACAGATTCTCTCTGTATCAAAAATAAACTTATGGGTTCTCTTTGTATTAAAACATATAAATGAGAGCATAAGAGTTCTCCGTGCATAAAACACATAAAACAATCTTACATATTCTCTCTATTGTAAGGTCCTACGGATTCTCACTATAATTGGCTTTACCAAAATGAGAAACATATCATCTCATTAATTACCCAATCTAGGCATCTACGTCACGATAGGAGGTACCATCCCACTAGAGCCTACTTCAACCCCCCGTTACGGGCACATGCCCAGACCTCTTAAAGAAATCGAATGCATTTGGAAAATAAGCAAAAATCAAATAAAATCATAAATCAATAAGAAATCCAATTATAACGACTAGCATGATATGCCTTTTACAAAATTCTCATATCCTTTCGAAGAAATGAGCTAAATTAATAATCATACATCACATTCGCCAACATATTGACAAACTTCTAGCAAAGGTTCCAAAATAAATCAAATAATAGATATATTTCATCTTTGAAAATATTCATAAACTCGTGTTATTCGTTTCTAGAATGAACCAAAAATAATAAAAATTTTGCTTACTTAAAAATATTCATCGATCATAACAATGTGTTCTTTTTATACTTTTACTAATCATACTAATTATGAAAAAAAAAATACTACTTTGATTCATAAAGAGATAACTTATTTAGCCATGTATCTCATGATAGAAATTCCACATGTACTCACATTGGTATCTAGATATGTCTAGCTACACTAATCCACTTCATCCTTGATCTTCACCACTTCCGAATAGTTTTCCATCTAAATCGATTCGATAAAAGATTAGAAATCTATTACATAACTAGGTATATCACATGTGTCCATTAACTCTTAATTCATACTAGTATCATACATCTTGATACACCAAAAGTTGTCCCATAGAGGTTGGATTGCACAATTTCATTCCATTCTTTGTTCTCCATTTGTATAAACAAAATTAGTCTTGAAATCAATTTTGACTAATATGTCATAAAACATGGCTCGTACCTTTTTTTAACTAATTAATATATATATATATATATATATATATATATATATATATATATATATATATATATATATATATATATGTATATATATATATATATATATATGTATATATATATATATATATATATATATATATATATATATATATATATATATATATATATATATATATATATATATAGGTTAATTAATATGTCACAATTAGTCTTGAAATCCAGCTTTGGTATCGCTTTCCACTTCATCTTCGTACGATATTTGTGGACCTTCATAACTTTTTCAACTTCGAGTGGTAACACCGTTTACATTTTTTCTTGGATTTGTCTCCGTTTGTAGTGGTAACTTTTCCCACTATGGCATTTACTTCATTGACTTTTTGTAAGGTGGGGCACATATGGGTAGGACGCCCAGTTTGGAGACATATTTTGCAAGCTCTAGGTTTACCAGTGTCCTTCCCTTTAGATGTAGACAACAATTTTAGTTAGTTCGATAAGTTGAGTTTCTACCTTGAAAGGACCTAGTCCATCTAACCTCTCTAGGATGGTCAATGTACCACTCCTCACTTTAAGTCAAGTCTTGTGAATTTTCTACCACTAGTTGATAAGGTCACAAATTTATTGGGTATTTTTATCAAAGATGGTTCTCTACTAATGCGTTAGGCATTTGTCTGTCCAACAATTTCATTCCTCCCGTGAAGTACTCAAGGATTTATGGCTCGATTATACCTTGTTGGGGACAGTACACACATAAATTTTAGAACTTGTTGCAATAAAAATGAATTGGTTGGCGAGGGCCTTGTTTAATCTAGGGGATTTTTTGACAGATACTAGCTCTTTCGGCTTCAGTAAGTACTTTGGTCATTGGTGACCCCATGTGGTATCATACTAGTGCACAGGACATGAAACTCTTTTATGTGCTTGTAAGGGTCTTCACTGTCAAAACCGTGAAATATAGGCAATGAGTGGATAATGACATAATTTAGTTGCTAATTATGGGAAGTTAATACTATATTTCATAATTGTACAAGTCCTCCAGATGCAACCTTTTCAAGCATAATACACGAAAGAACGCGCACAACTTTGTTAGCGCCTAATGTTTTTGGAACTAACCCTCATATAGCAAGTGGAAGCAACTGTTGCATAAACATGTGACAGTCGTGGCTTTTTGAAACCACGAAAATTTATATATGTGATGTTTACACAATTCCTTATATTTGATGCATACCCATCAAGAAATTTCATATTTTCAACCAAACACAGACTTTTTTATCATCGTCCATTTCCAAAGTGTAATCTCCCTTCTTTTTCCAAGCCTACATATTGTTGCCCGAAAGGGGTTTAGAATAAGTTGGTTGCACAAAATATCAATATCCTCCCTTGAATTTAAGTTGTCTTTGTATTTGGGGTGCCCTCAATAGTTTAAAACAAATTGTCAAACATATTCTTCTCGATTTGCATCACATCAAGATTGTGTCGGATCAGCAAGTGATACCAATATAGAAGCTACCAAAAGATGCTCCTCTTTACCTAGTTATGTGTATCCCCAAACCATGGGTTTTATATAATTCAGACCATACATAGTATCGTGGTAAACAGTAGCAAAATGTTGGACTGTCTCCCAGATTCCTTCTCTGATTGGGTACGGAACAAGTATTTCATGCTTTACTATTTTTTTATAAAATTATCCTTATCATTCTTGAAAATGTGTCCTTTATGCACATGTTTTCTATGACACTCAAACCAACATGGCTTCCTTCCTTTTGTAAGTGATTATGATTATTATATGTATGAATAATAGGGGCAAGCTAACTTATCATCCATGCTCCATCTAGACAACATTGCATATGCATGGAAGTCACTAATTATCCATATCAATACAACTCTCATATGGAATTTGTTCCTTCGATGAGTATCATAAGTTTCAATGTCATTGGTGAACAACATATTCAACTTGTCTACTAAAGGTTGTAGAATAACATTCTAATTTTATCCGTGATTCTTCTACCCAAAAATGATCATAGGAAGTTGTATGTACAGATGTTTGAAGGTAAAGCAATGAGGTAGGTTCTAAAACGAGATAAACATGGGTCAGTATATATGAATAGGGACTCTCGTTTGAATTATTTGGACAAAATTAAAAAAATAAATAAAAGTTATTTTGTTTTCAAAATTTCGTCGGAAATTACCGACGGATTTCCGACAGCCTAAACCTGCATCGCTATTCCGACGCTAAATTAGGGTTACCTCTTTTGTCACCATTCGCGGGTAGTCCATCCACTACAAGGATCGGGGTTATTACCGGCGACAAATGTCGCCGCTAAAGATGGTAAACGTCGCCGCTAATACCTTTATCGGCGACGCATTGCCGCTAATGCGTCGCCGGTAATACCTGTCACCGTTGAAGACTGACGTCGCCGGTAAAGATGTCGCTGCTAATGGTTGCCTCAGTTTCCGGTGATGACGTGTCACCGGAGATGGCGTCGCCGCTAAAGGTGACAAGGTGTCGCCGCTAAAGGGTTTTTAAATTATTTTTTTAAATTATTATTATTATTATTATTATATTTTTTAGAATTATGAATATTTTTAATATAAAACCAAAATTGTAATAAATGAAGCAACATACGAGATAAACAATTCCAAACAAATACTAATATCTAAAACATAATTTTCTTTACACAAATTAAAATAGTCACACAACAAAAATAAGAAACTACTCTAAGTCGTCGTCTTGAACATCTTGATCATCTTGATCGCCTCCATCACCTTGGGTATCACCGGCACCCTTGCTCGTTCCACCACCGTGCCCTGGTGTGTACGTACGTAAAAATTCTGCCAACGCATCTCTATGTCTTGGATCCTCAAGCATTTGTGCAAGCGCATCCTTCAAAAAAATAAAAATGTTCATTATTAGTTAAAAACAAATTAAATATTTAACAATCAAGTAGTTAACAATTAATATTTACCTTTGTAGGTGCTTCTTGGGAAAGGTTGACCTACATCAAAATGAGGCGGTATTGTCGGAGTCACGGGAGGTTTACGGCCAATCCCTTTGTAATGTCCACGACGAGAACCCAACACCTTTTCAAATATCCTAACTTCCTTCGCGGGTTCCGGGGAGGGATCATTTAATAACTCAAACTCACGTTCCAACTCAATCTGCATTTTACATAAATAAATAAAAAGTTAGCATTTTACATATATTAAATATAATAATGATGTTGAACTATTTTTTTGTATAAACACTTACATATTGTTGATAAGTCAGGTCACTGTCCCATGTCCCATCTTTGCGGGTGTGAGCCTTCTTGAATTGTTCGATTTTCTTTCTACCCTGTTTAACAATAAAAAATTAGATTTGAAACAGAGCATTATCGATTTGAAACAAGTGGTAATATATATACAAAGCATTACCGATTTGAAACAAGCGTTGCTATATGTGCTTGTCCCCCCACGGTTGGTGTATTGTTGTTTTTGACGGGTTCCTTTGTTAGAATCAGAACGTTTTCGATATTCTGGTGTGCAGAAAAAGTCTATAGCTTTGTTCCAATTTTGAAGAGGCATACCCTCGGAGGGGGGGGGGGGTGAGTTCTAGCCCTGTCTATATCCTTATATCCTCCTGCGTCATACGTAGTCGCTCTATCAAACTCCAATGTCAATTTTCGCCCTGTCTTATCGCGTTGTCGTTGCAGTTCAAGGTTTTTAGCTTTGCCTCTCGTTTTTCTTCTCGCCGGTACACCTGCAATATAAATTTAAAAATATTAGTCACGATTGTTATAATAAATGAATAAATACAATAAATTAAATAATTATAATAACACTTACCATCCATCTCATGTAGACCCGCGCCTCTCCAAGGCGGAAGTGGTGGATCCCCGGCCCCATCTCCACCATGGCCCATCACATCGGCCATGATATAAAGTAGCATCATCCAAAACGATGTCATCTCCTAACACATAAATAAATTACAATTGTTTTAATGATCTTCTTCACCCTCGGATACTTCAGTGTCATAAGCAGACTCTGTATCATAATCAGTATCAGCATCATCCAACTCGCAATCAATCACTCTATTGACGGTAACCGTTGGCGGATCAACTTCAGTATCAGAGTCGTCACCGGTATCATAATTAGGAATGTTTTGAAAGTATTGACTCAAATCGATTACAATACCACAATTAGATGAAGAGGGGTTATGAACGACGTCGACATTTTCGGCTAAGACGATGTCATCATTTGGGACGCCGTTGTGAACATCCCAAATTTTTCGATGGTTGACCTCCTCGACGACCCACCAAGGATGATTGTTTTCGTTTCTTCGAGAACGTTCTCGGATAAAAAATACTTGTTTGGCTTGGGATGCAAATATGAGTTGTTCATTTTTGTATATTTCACGTTCTGTGTTGATACTGGTGATATTATTTTCTGTTCGAGTATCAAACCACTTGCAGCGAAATAGTACAGCCGAAAACTCATACGTATATTGCACCTCAATAATTTCTTCTAATTGGCCATAATATTTTTCACCGTTCTCACCGACCGCTAGCATCCCAGAGTTTTGCGTTCTTCGTTGTGCGTCACGATCAAGTACCATAAACCTAACACCGTTGACTATGCAAGCAGTGTAAGTAGAGGCATTTATTCCCACACCCATTGAAAGAGCTGACAACTCTTCATGGAATTCCGGGGAATTTTCTGTTTTCATCGAGTAGACCTTCTGAAGAAACCAATTAGGAAAATTGGTTTTAATATCATTTCCAGGATGTTCGGATTCAAATTCTCTACATTGATGAAAAAAATATATAATAAGATATGATGGAAATATATAGTTAACATATAATAAAAAGTTAAAGATAGAAACGCTTACTTCATATACTCTCTGACTGTTGCATAATTGTCTAGTACAAACCATTCAATGTTTTGTTTTTCAATTGGATCAAGATGTTTGTTTCGCCTTGCGCTAGTCGGGCGACATTTAGACTCAAACCCCCAGAACTTTGTTTTTTCAACAACAACATCTTCGTTTCTGTCGAGGCGATTAAATCGAGTCTGGACATCTCGAAGGTACATTGAACAAAATGTTAGAGCTTCTTCAGCGACATAACCTTCAACCATGCAACCTTCTGGCCTTGCCTTATTTCTGACATAGTTCTTTAATTTTTTTCATATACCTTTCAAACGGATACATCCATCTCATATATACTGGACCTCCGCAAAGAGCTTCATCAGGTAAATGCAAAACTAAATGAATCATAATGTCAAAAAAGGCTGGAGGGTAAATCAACTCTAACTTGCAACCTTCTGGCCTTGCCTTATTTCTGACATAGTGTCTTTTTTGCTACATAATGTGATGAGGGGATCTTGTTGCCTTCCGGATATGAAGATTGCAACAACTCAAGGAGTTCATCAAATGAACTATTAGTCCATTTGTGATTCACCTTGATATACATAAGCTTTGCTAAGAAGTCTAGGGAAGAAAACTTAGCACACCCAGGATATAATTCTGATTGGACTTCCTTTAATAGGTCTTCAAAATCATCACAAACACCAATACTCTGTGTATCCAAGTTCCCTCCATCGATGTTGCTATCCTCTTCCATCACCTCCTCCATAACGTCTTCAATAACATCAATCATATCGTTCCTTGGTGCCACATCATCCATAACTGTATCGTTCCTTGGTGCCACATCATCCACATCTGAAGTTTCACTGTGATAGCACCACGTCTTGTATAACTGAGAGAACCCAAATACCCGCATATGATGTTTCATTAGATGCATAGGCAATAATTTAGTGTTATGACATCTTTGACACGCACATCTGACATAACCTCTGCTATCGGCATGTTCTTGGCAAATCTTGGCAAATGATTCAAGGCCTTGCTCGAACACAGGTGACTTACGTTTTGGATTAGTAGTCCAGCTTTTATCGATAGGCATTATGCAACTGGAACATATATTAGGGTTTAAATAGAATAAAGTATTTGTATAGGAAACAATATGTTATACAATTAGATCGCTGAAAGGATAATTCAAAAACTATCATCGGAAGGGGAATATATAATCGGACAACGATGATAGAGTATTTGCAAAGTTTGGCTTCTACACCCACTTTTTGAATACTTTATCTCATATATGAATGTGTATTACATGACTGTTTGTTTAAGAAAAATTCGACAGCATTTCCCCTTAGCTCCTAGGTATATTTGTAAGCATATACCCGAGGAGCAAAGAGAAAATGACAACCAATTTTTTCTTAAACAAACAATCATGTAATACACATTCATATCCTAGATGAGATAAAACATTCAAAAAGCAGTCCCAAAACGGGGACAACTCGAAATTAATTACTAAATCAATTTCGAGCGGGTATTTCTAAGCTTTTGATGATTGAAACGAAGAAATGTAAACATATAGTTTACGTTTCAGAGTACCTAAACACTACAACATTTACGATTTAAATAAGTTCATGTTTTTAGTTTAGGGGTTAGGGTTTAGAGTTTAAGTTTTATGGTTTAAATAAGTTTGTGTTTAGGGTTTAGGGTTTAGGGTTTAGGGTTTAGCGTTTAGGGTTTAGGGTTTAGGGTATAAGTTGTATGGTTTAAATAAGTTTGTGTTTAGGGTTTAGGGTTTAGGGTTTAGGGTTTAGGGTTTAGGGTTTAGGGGTTAGGGGTTGAGTTTAAGTTTTATGGTTTAAATAAGTTTATGTTTAGGGTTTAGGGTTTAGGGTTTAGAGTTTAAGTTTTATGGTTTAAATAAGTTTGTGTTTAGGGTTTAGGGTTTAGGGTTTAGGGGTTAGGGTTTAGAGTTTAAGTTTTATGGTTTAAATAAGTTTATGTTTAGGGTTTAGCGTTTAGGGTTTAGAGTTTAGGGGTTAAGGTTTAGAGTTTAAGTTTTATGGTTTAAATAAGTTTGTGTTTAGGGTTTAGGGTATAAGTTTTATGGTTTAAATAAGTTTGTGTTTAGGGTTTAGGGTTTAGGGTTTAGGGGTTAGGGTTTTGGGTTTAGGGTTTAAGGTTTAGGGTTTAGGGGTTAGGGTTAGGGGTTAGGGTTTAGGGGTTAGGGTTTAGAGTTTAAGTTTTATGGTTTAAATAAGTTTGTGTTTAGGGTTTAGGGTTTAGGGTTTAGGGTTTAGGGGTTAGGGTTTAGAGTTTAAGTTTTATGGTTTAAATAAGTTTATGTTTAGGGTTTAGGGTTTAGGGTTTAGGATTAAATAAATTTATGTTTTTGTTTTGTGTTTACGGTTTAAATTTAGAGTTTAGGTTCAAATAAGTTTATATATTTTCTTTTAGGTTATTAATTAGGTTTAAATAATTTTATTAAAATGTTACATTAACGTATAACTTTATTTTTTATAAGTTGCGATTTAGACGTTATATTTAAAATGATTTAAAAAATCTATATAATTAATTTTAAGATTTAAACATTATATTTTTTATAATTTACAATTTAAACATTATATTTTTTAAAATTACGATTTAAACGTTATATTTAAAACGATCTAAACGTTACATTTATAACAAATCAAATTATTAATAATTAATTATTTAACAATTAAGTTTTTAACATAAGCATTAAGTTCTTAATAATTAAGTTCTTAAAAATTAAGCACTTATCAAAAAAAACATTTCCAAACATATTATATTTTCCAAATCATTTTTCAAATTAAGCACTTAATAATTAAACACTTAAAAATTAAGTACTTAACACATTAAAAACTTAACACCATCACATTATACATTTTCCAAATCATTTTCCAAACATATTAGAATTTCCAAATCATTTACCAAACATATTATATATTCCAAATCATTTTCCATGTTAAGCACTTAATAATTAATCACTTAAAAATTAAGTTCTTAACATATTAAGAACTTAACACCATCACTTCCAAAACAAATCAAAACCATTAAACATTTTTTCATAAACCATTAAGAGCTTATAATAAGTCATTTTTCAAGAACTTAACACATTAAGAACTTAACATATTAAGACTTTAACAAAATTGCAAAAATCATTAACACATACTTAGGGTGGTAGCTAGAGGCTGTTTTTGGTGAAGATGGCCGGAGGTTTCGTCGGTTTTCCGGCAGCAGCCGCCGGTAAATTATTGAATGCATTTTTAAAGTAGATTGCTATTTTGGTAATTGTTTGATACTTGTAATATATGCATTTTTAAAGTACATTGCTATTTTTAAAGTACATTGCTATTTTCGTAATTGTTCTTTTAAAGTAGATTGCTATTTTGGTAATTGTTTGATACTTGTAATATATGCATTTTTAAAGTACATTGCTATTTTTAAAGTACATTGCTATTTTCGTAATTGTTCTTTTAAAGTACATTGCTATTTTGGTAATTGTTTGATACTTGTAATATATGTTTGATACTTATAATGTAT